>JACDOX010000045.1:3198273-3218989 GCA_014549065.1 Cardinalis cardinalis | reverse complement strand
ATATATTATATATTATATATTATATATTATATATTATATATTATTGCATAATATGACATATGATATATATTATACATTATATATTATATATTTTATTATATATAACATATATACTACAAATTACATATTACATATTGTATATCATATATTATGCATCACATATCATATATTATATCATATATTATATCTCATATATTATATCTCACATATTATATATTTTATATATATATATTCAACAATATAATGGTGACTGGAGTAGGGCAATAAGCAACAAAGAGGGGTATTTTAGGGTGGCASGTTAAGACAGAAGGGCTGAAACACACAGCCCTTCCTCGGGTGCACCCTTGGCTCTGCCCTGTGCTCCCCCCTTTCTCTCCCCTCTGCTCACAGCTCCTTCCAGCAAAAGCAGTCTCAGTTTCCAGCAGAAAGGGTCCTTAATGTCACCCTTTATGGGAAGCAGCACACAGAGGAAAGGCTAATAAATGACAGATGATGAAAACACCCCCTGGTGTACGGAGGGTGCTTCCTACCCCATGTGCAGGAACACMCCTGCGAGAGGGACCCGTTGTCCAAACTGCATTTTTCATGTGCCATCCTTGGACTCTGGGCACGTTTCATTAACGGTGGGGCTCGATGCTCTCACGGGTCTTTTCTAACCTGGGTTATTCTGAGATTTTGCTTTGGAGGGAAGAAGCCGGGAAGGGTCTCCTGCCAGCCCGGGCAGCCTGCGGGTGGCTTTGCCCTCTGCTGGATAAAGCCAGACCTGCTGATTTCCTCCTGATAACAGATCTTTTTGCCAAGGGGAGCATCGCATGCAGAAAGCAGCTCAGCCCCAATGAGTATTGTCAATCCTATCACTTTACTCTGCTGAGGCAGCTGCAGATTTGCATTCACAGTCTGAATAGGCTGGGAAGGAGTGGGTCTGTAAGCACTGATAAAGTTAAGGGAGTGGGGGACACTGACACTGCATTGCACAATACCTAAAAAAAACCCCAAAAGCCAAAAAAACCCAAACAACAACAACAAAGAAACCCTGTCAGGCTGTGTCAGCTACTCTTTATGGTGACAGTCCTTGTTCCTTTGCAACCTAAATACTCACACCAATTTCAAGTGAGCCTATCAAGATGGCAAATCCAAAGTATATTTGAGTTATTGATTCAAATAAAGCAGCTCAAATACATCTTACTTTGAAGCCTATTTGCAGTTACAGGATGTGCCATCTGCTTCTTGCAATGGCGCAGGGCAGAGACTTCAGCTCCAGAGACAGATGGGAAATGTGAARGGGTTTATTCATTTTTAGATATGAAGCTTCAGGAGCAGAGGCCATCAGAATCCCTTGGGGGATGAGGAGCTGGGAGCTCCTGTGTGCCAGCCCTCACTGGCTGGCCCTGGCTGAGGGTGGGCATAGGGGACAGTGTGCCAGGGCTGTCTGAAACCACGTGAGGACTTGGCCACCAGATAAAAATGGTCTCATTTTCTGAGCCAAGAACTCCACAGACTTCAGGAAGGAATAACTTTTAGCAACATTTTCTGCTAGGAGCTTTAGAAAGGATCAAAATCCATGCTGAGCAGTGTGGGAGATCCCTGACAATTTAGGTTTTGGAACAAGGACTTTTGTCAGCTAATTACTCAGCACCCCCCTGGCGCCATTTGCTCAAGCACCCTCTGATGCTCTTGGTGACAGCTGGAGCTGGCATGGAATCCGTGGAATCTCCTGAGCTGGCAGGAGACCACAGAGAGGGACAGGGGCCATTCCAGGTTGTGCCAGTGTTTTGGGGAACCACTGGATGATTCCCCAGTGCCTGGGACCAGCATTGGGAGTTTCAGAAGGAGTTTTGGATGGGCGATAACTCCCAGAAGCAGGAGCRTTCCCCTTCTCCATGAACATGTTGGTCAAGCCTCCCAGGTGCTTTTGTCTGGRTCTGCAGGGGAGGGCTGCCTGCCTTGGTCATAGCAAACCCCTCTGTGTCCATCCCTCCCAGGGGTCTGACTGATCCCTCTCTGCCAGGGTACCCCCAGGTATCACCTGGCATTTTGCAGCCCATCATCAGGCCCAGGTTCTGCTTCTAACAGCATCAAGCACKATTCACAATATAGCCATCAACTATTTAATCACTTTCATTTATGGTTTAAAAGCCCTCCCTCAATTTTGGTTCCRATCCAACAAGTTCCTGAAGGGTAAACAGGGTCTGAGGAGGGTAAGTGGATTATCAGAGGTCACCCACAGTGGCACTCCCACAGTGACAAATGAAACAAAGTGGTTCAGACCACCCACGTACCCCCACCAAAAGAAAACTGCAGGAATTCTGTTTTCTTATCATTCATCAGTTCAAAAAGGTATAAACACAAACAAATCCACAGTATCATCTCCTTTGACTGATTCCAGCCCAGTGCCATTTCAAATAGCTGCAGTGTGAAATCCAGTTATTTMATATTGGCTGTGCTGCACTTGAAAGACAATAACATTAATTTTTATTGTAACAAACAGCTTTAATTAAACTTGCAAAATAAATACATAGCCATGCAGCCTTTATCCATATTGGAGCTTGGCATTAATCTTTATTATTGTTATTAAGTGTTAAGAGATGAGAATATTTTGATGGATAATAACAGTGCACACCCAATCAATGCATATTTAATATATATGTTTACAAAAGGCAGYGGCATGAACATGTGATTTGTGAGCTCTGAGGCTGTTATGGCCAGATAGATAAATGCCAGTAATTCATCATGAGCTGTGGGGATTAGAGAATTCAGCAAGAATTCTTTTCATAGTCCTGTGGCAAGCAGGCAGCAGTGATGTGCCTGGTCCATATCCCAATCTCTGCTCCCATGCTTCATCCTCAGAGATGTGAGGGGAAGCTCAAAGACTTCAGCAAGCCTGAAACTTTGCTGTCTTTTCTTGGGCACTCACAGTAATTGTTTCACAGTAAGTAAAACTGGAAATAAATTCTACATTCTTTTGCCTGGTTCTCAAAAGAGACAAAATCTTGGGGAGTTTCAGCTTTCTTTAATATTTCAGTGATTTATAATTGGAAAAATGGGAATTTGTATCCATTTATGTTTGATTTACTGTTAGCAACCAGCCCTAAGCTGAAATCAAAGATCTCAAAAATGGAAGTTCAGACAGCCCATGCTTGGGGTCTTGCTCAGGGCTCAGAAGATTCTCCAGTTCATGCATCTGGAGGCCCTGAGGGACCACCACTGCCACCCAGCTCAGGCTCTGAAGCACCAAAACCTCTGAAATGTACCCAGCACTGCACAGATTTAATCCAGGAATTTGTGATTGGTGGGGAAGAAGTCTAAGAGAAAGAAACCCACATCAACTCAGAGACTACAACAAGCACAGAATTTTCCACATCCCTTCATAAGCTGTCCCAAGCTTAGTTAAMTGTTAATTTACCACATCCATTGAAAATGGTTTGAGTGATTGACTAAAACTCAGGCTTATTTTAGGCCAAGCTTTGCTCAGTTGAACAYCCTTGCTGTCCTTAAGGTCTGATTTCAATCCCCAGCTCTGCCCYAGCCATCCTCTGTCACCTTGGGCAAATAACTCCCTCCCACTGTTGCCATCTGCCCCAACAGCACCTCCTTTGTCTGCCTTGTCTGCTTCCATCATATCTTTCTTCCAGCTGAGRATTTTCCTGCAGATACATGGCACTCACATGCTAGCAATTTGCTGTYAACCATGACTTCTGGTTGCTGTACAAATATTTAATAACAATTCAAATGCTGGACTTGATGCTGGACTTAATCTCCCCAACAAGCTGGATCAAATCCACCCAGCTGTGAGATAACTCAAATTTGATGTGTTAGTTCAGAACTGTGTCTTCATCTTTTACAAACAGAAATAATATGTCAATTACAATATGTTTGCCTTCAAAATTATTCTCATTTCAATGAAGAGAATTGAATTAATTCATTTCAATTCAAGASCCAGCCCTCTGAGTATTATTGCACATCCTCTGCAAGGGCTAGGAGGTGGCTGTGAGCCCCATTAGCTTTACAAAAACACTCACTGGCACTTTCCCAGTGGGCAATGGTAGGAGCAGGAGTCATATGGGCACTTCACAAATGCACATCCAGCATGTCTGGACTCCCATTTTGCCCATCATTTACACCAAAATACACAACCATGGCATGGGAAAGCAAATAACTCCTCTGCAGCCCCTCAGGGCATTTCCTGTGTGTTCCTGCCTGCGCCCAGGGCTCTGCCCAGGGCTCACCCTGCAGCTGGGCTCTCACACAGCSCCAGGTCCAGGGCACTGCGCTGGGTGGTGGCACAGAGAGGAGGGGACCTGCAGACCTTTCCAAACCAGGCACCAGACACCCACTGCTCAGCTGCTCCCGTGGGTGCAGGGAATGTCCCCTCATTACACAGGAGCCACCCTGAGTTCAGTGCTTGTAGGACACAGCTGGAGATGGGGAGCCAGACCCCAGACCTGAGGGTCCAGCCTGCACAGATGTCCTCACCCTGCCCTCCTGCACAGCCAGGCTGGTGGGAACATCTCCTTTTTCAACCCTCCATCCCTCCTGCTCAGCAGGGAGCTTTCTCCACACATGGGGCTGTATTTAAGGTACAAATAGGATATTATCCTTCCCCCCTCTTCCTTCTATCACAGCCTATTTGGCATTTGGCACTCCAACACTTGAGCAGGTGAGGCTACATGCTACATGATGCTTGTGCACATCAACCCAAGAGAGCCCCTGCACCATTGCCTGTCCCTTTGAGGAGGGATTAAATCCCCTCACACAAGGGACAGTCTGACCTGGCCAAGGAGAGCCCTAAAAAAATGATTAAATGTACTCCTGATGCAGAATGTGTCTCTCAGTGAGAAGCTCCACTGCCTGAAAACAGTGATTCACAGTGATGTTAAAGTCACTGTGCATTTTGTCCTCCCTTGCACCAGTTGATGTGAAGCAGCTACACCAATGAATCTCACCAAGAATCTCCTGGCTGCATGAAAATCAGTGTAGCCCCACTGAAGTGATGGGACTCTCCATATTTGTATCAGTTGTGGAGCTAGCCCTAATATATTTTCTAGAGAAACAGCAGGACTTTAGAACAGGAAACACGCTCTAAATGACTGAACTAGAACAAAACCCCAAAATGTAGAGGATACAGAAAGCATGAACCAAARAAAACATCTCCCTTTCTGGTTCTCATACCTTTTGATGCTGTCAGCTCATTTCCATTCATTTATAACAATGACACTCTACACTCARAGGAGTTTTGCCACAGACATCACTGCAATCAACTCAGCATGATCAGSTCTAAGCA
Source organism: Cardinalis cardinalis (assembly GCA_014549065.1). NCBI lineage: Eukaryota > Metazoa > Chordata > Aves > Passeriformes > Cardinalidae > Cardinalis > Cardinalis cardinalis. The sequence continues at coordinate 3,213,708 of JACDOX010000045.1, read as the reverse complement.
GGAAGTAACAAATCCAACTAAATCACACCTACAATTTTCTTATGGGAGCTGTGTATGTATTTCACCCAGCACAGGCATCCTCCTTCAGAAATACACAGTTTACATGCCTTTGGTATTTTTCATGGTTCATTACTCAAGGTAATTTATTACAAGTTTATGCTGCTACAGTACATCATTTTGTAATTTTCTGCAATAAAACCATTGCACTGACTAGTCTTGGTTCTTTATTACATTTGAGGTCACTTGAAAGGGTAATTTCATCTACTAAACATTAAATCCTGCAATAATTCAATACTTTGAAGATATTTGAAAGCAGYACTCTCTTCCTCTTCTGCAAGAGCATGTGGCCAGAACTGAGGGTAGCATGGAGCCATGACCAGSTATGACTCAATTTTAGCTGGAATAAATTATGGCCAGGGCTGTAAAACACCTTGGTGGCCACCTCTGAAATTCCTAACGTGGCTGGAGTACCCAGGGTGGGTATGGATGATATGGATATGCTGAATGCCTAATTTTTAATTAATAGACATATATGCACAAGGCCAGCACAGTGGACAGACTCATGTTCTAGAAAGAACTCCAGGATGGATGGAGAAGCCTGTGGATGTGTGTCAATAGGGTTTGATTCAGTGGGACCTAACCAGGCTCTTGAGCATTTTCTGCACCACTACTTCCACAGCCAAACCATCAGGACCCCTCGAGATCCTCTAAACTTGATRAATTTGCTGCTAAAATGCTCAAGGAAATGTGGCTGCACAGGAACTGGCTAAGTAATAACAACAGAATAGCTTTAACACTGCTCCATAKCCTCCAGCTTCACCTCAGAGCCCTGAGGAGCCCAGGCTCTGCCCACAGCAGTGCAGAGCAGTGCTTTGCAGTCAGGGTGGCCGTGCTGGACTAACAACTGCTGTGGTGAAAGGAGTCCTTCAGGGGATTAGCACACCAATATTTTTTCTCTGCAGAAGCCATAAGCAAGTTCTCCCATCCCTGCCAAGAGATCAGAGCCTTCAACGACATTTTAAAATTGTCTCACCATAAACTTTTAAAAACAATGTTTAAATCATCTGCCTTGGGAGAGCTTGAGAAGGAAGAGAATGGGAAAAAAATCAATAATCTCTGAGAGGCCTGAGCTGCAGACAAGTTAAGCAGGAAAAAGAGATGTCCTGAGCAGCCCAGCACCAAGGGCAGTGATTCTGACTGCCAGAACTGCTGTTGAGCTTTTGTGCAATATTGCAGAGCTAAAATGGGACTAGAAAGAAGGAGAAACTCTTCTATCCCTCTAATTTATAGTTCTTTTGCTTCMTGAAGTTTCTCTGGATAGGAAGACTTCAATTTTCCCTTCACTGCCTTAAAGAAAGGCAGAAGAAAACTGGCATCAACCTTGTTTAAAGTGAAGTGAGTCTGGGTCAAAYATGATACCTCATGCCTTCCTTACTGCCAAGGTTTATTTTGTGGGTGACCTCRGTGGCAGCAGGATGTGGATCCTCTTCCATTAGAAGAGTTAAAGAGCTGTAGCTGTCTCACCTCTTGCTCTTCTGGCTGGATAAAAATTCTTCTTTAGCAGGCATTGCAAGGGCAGGTGACCTTCACAGGACCTCCTAAAGGCCCTGGGGCTGTGCCTGGCCTGGGGTGGGTGGTGCAGGGAGAGCCACAAGCTGGCATGCAGCTGGGAAGGTGAGTAGGCTCCAGCAGAGATTCCCCATCCTTGATATTGTATTTGTGGAAGGAACGATGAACCTGACTCCATGTTCTCAGAAGGCTAATTTATAATTTTATGATACTATATTATAGTAAATAATAACAAAATATTATTTATATAATTCTGTGATACTATACTATATTAATGAATACTATACCAAACTATACTAAAGAATATAGAAAGGCTAAAAAGATAATAATGAAAATTCATTACTCTCCCCAGAGTCTCGACACAGCTTGACCCTGATTGGCCAAYGAGACAAAACAGTTCACATGAAATCAGGGAAACAATCACCTGTTGGTAAACAATGTCCAAACACATTCCAAAGCAGCAAAAAACAGGAGAAGCAATCAGATATTTATTGTTTTCCTTTTTCTCTGAGGCTTCTCAGCTTCCCAGGAGAAGAATCCTGGGCAAAGGGATTTTTCCAGAAAGGATGACAGTGACACTTTGACTGTGCACATCCCAAATGAGAGGCAGTGAGAGGTTCCTGCCCACCTCTGCCTGTTGGCACTCAGCACTCTGTGATGAGAAGCCAGGCTCCCTCATTTCAGAGTCCAGCCACATCCAGTTCAGGAAGGAAAATGATAATGAGCAGAATGCTGGAATACCTCCAGTGACTKGAAGAAGATTCTGTAATGCACAGAAATGTGCTGACTGCAAGTGTTGATGCCTGGGACACACTGAGGCTGGAAACTGTTCACATCCTCCTCCACTTTTTCTACTCTCTAGCATTTTCCACTGTGTGCCTTTCTCCATCACTTACTTCACTTTCTCTACAATCAACACTTTTGTTTTCCTACTAACACCTGTATTTCACTGCTGCCTCTCTCCCRTCTTTCCTCAGCACAGAAGGGGAGGAGAGGATGGAGTTGTTTGCAGGGAATATTTGGTAGCTCACCTTTGCCATCTCACTCCCTGGCTACTTAAGCACAGAGCTGTTCAGGAGGAGCAGGGGTAATTGCAGGAGTGCTTGGAGCAGCAAAGAGCTTGGGRTAAACAGATGACTGGGATGCTCTGGAGAAACAGCAAGCATGACCTCTGCTCTTCAGCTGTACCAGCCCAGTGCTTTGCTATCTCATCCCTGCACCTGCCCTCACTAAGCCTGTGGCTGAAGAAGCTGAGAGTCCCTGCACAGGAGAATGAAGATGAAAGATTTCCTGGGGGATCTTCACTTCTTGCCCTCCTCCTCTCTTAATGGGGAAAAAGTAGCCTTGGATACGGACTTTTGATTTATGAAAGAAGGAACCCAAACACCCTCTGCTTGTTTCAGCTGGGTTGTTAGTCATCAAACTAACCTGTGCTCAGCCTCCAGTGATTCCCAGCCTTTGCTCTAACAGCCTGCAKTGCTGTTTCCCTCTGAATTTCAATCAGGTATCATTACTGTGTGCTGCCAGTGTTCTACTCAGGATAGATGCCTCTCCTAAGAYACTGGAATTGCTCAATGCAGTGAACTTACTCTCTTTAAGAACCTGAATTACACTAAGTGTTTCACTTACCATCTGCTTTTTTGATTTGCTTACTCTTCTGCTCTCACTGTCTGCAAGAGCCATTTGTTTCCTTGCCTATAAATTCGTGGTCCAGAAGAAACTGCAGCATTGTCAGCAGAGTGCTGAAATATGGTTGGAGAATGGACCTACAAAAGRGGCTGGAAGCAAAACTTAGCACACAGTCAAACTATCTGTAATTAGATTTTGAGGCCAAAACATTATAATGAACAGAGTGAAAAGAATAAACAGGATTGGTTTTTTTATTCCATCATTAGCAAAACTCCTTGGTTACGTGTGATAATTGCTGGCAAAGATTTACATACAGAAATTCTGCCTGAAAATGTTTAAGCCCATTTCTTCATAACAGATCCACTACCAGCATACCAATTACATGACATAAAGTGTATGGAGCTTGGAGAAATCCCACAAGGCTTTCAGCAGCATAACCTGCCAGCCTTTCCCTGCTCTGTGCTTGGGATTGCTTCCTGGATGGACTGATTTAAGCAAGGAATACACATTCTCAGCAATCTGTCATGTATGTTTACAAAATTATCTCCAGAGAAGCCTACAGGTCAGCCTGGGAATGAGAAGTGACAGAAGATCAAGATCTTCAGTCCTCACTCTGGTAACATACTAATGGATCATAATGGGTGATTTTGTGTAAGCAAGGCACATGAGTAAGTCTCCATTAAAAACCTTTCTTATCAGCCTGTGTATTTTAAAAAAGCAAAGTTTAGAAATTTGCTAGGGTTTAMATCCATTAAAATAAAGAATGAATCTCCAGCTTGTTCCCCTGAGAATGTACCATCCTGGAGGYTGATTTGAAGGCCACTGATTGAAAGAAATTTATTGGCTTCAGAACTGGAGTCCAGTGGGTAAAGAGACAAAATGCAAAAAGGCAGAGGCTTGGAGGAAGGACACAGCCATAGTCATGAGTACACAGAGATTTACCTTTGGAGAAAGGATCTGCACATGAGAAAGGTGTCTGCTGGCTGGTTTTGTGAGCTGGGTTCTGATATTAAGGCAGCTAGAAATAGGAAAATACACATATTTTCCACCTGTTTCTGGGCTGGCCTGCCTATCTTTTGAAGAAAAAAACCCAAAACTTTGGCTCTGCAGCCTTTGCCAAAAGCTCCCTTCCTTTTTGTGTACCCCTGGTCCTCCTGCRGCGCAGGGAAATGGAGCGGCAAGGGGAAGATGGACATGACAGATGTCCAAGCTTGAGCCAGCCATCTCAGCTTTTGCACTGAGTATCTGGGTTAGAGAGCACCTTGCCCATTTGCAGCTCTGGATGTCGCTCCAGCTCCTGAGGCAGTTTCCAGCGATCCAGAAAAGGAAATGTGTGAAGGACACTGGGGCATCTCCTTCCCTGGGGCAGGCAYGGTGGGAATGGCCCCACACAGCATCACTGCAAATCCCAGTGGGGCAAGGCTGGGCTGGGTAGAGACAGGGTGGGCAATGTGCACTGTAAGGTGGGTGGGGAGAGCCTTTTCCTGCAGCTGCAGATGGCAACACAAGCCATAAACCACCATTGTTTACATTTCWGCAGATAGCAAGGGAGATGGCCAGATGGGCAAATCAAAAGGAAGTCTTACTCAGCTTTCTGAGTGTTTTCTCACTGAATTCAGTGGACTTGGTGAAAGGAGGCAGCAAAAACCAGAAAGCAGGAGGGAAGCAAGATCAACAGCCACTGTCCCCCGAGCTGGAGGACTTTTCATCTCCAGGCCTAAAGGTCCTGAAGAACACGCAGGCTGAATTTGAATCTGATGCTGCAGCTTATTTCTCAGCCATGCTTATCTCTAGCCCAGACACTGTATATTGCAATGGCATTACTCATTGTTACAAAGGCTCTTTTTTCCCTCCAAGTAGAGAGTAATGATTATTTGATTATTAGACAGCAGCATCATTCCCTCCTCACTGTTTATAAAAGCAGCAGCAGAGAGACATGGGTTCTGCAGTGTGGCTGACAGAATGGGCTGTAAGACCTTCAGAGGGAGGTGAATCTTTCACTGTTTAGGGTGTCAGAGTCCATACCTTAACTCTTCCTGGGCCTCAGCAGGGAGACTTAGAYCTGGATCACATGTCTTTTGATATGAGCCTTAAGACTTAAAAAACTCCTTTTTGAAAGTTTACAGCCCCCTTRTGTATTGAATCAATATTTAATGCATTTAGAGAATGACTGGGGAGAAGTGACCTGTGAGAGAAGAGCAGGGTGCCATCAGGAAGSTAAAGTGACAGGCTGGTAACAGCCGAATGACATTTCATAATCCAGAGACCCTTTGCTGCAGATTTCCCAAGGGGAGGGAGTGCTGACAGCAGCTGATGTGTGCTGCTCTGCCTGAGCCCTGTCCCAGCCCATGGCAACCGCCAGTCCTGCTGAACATGCACCTGACCTTTCTGGAGGAGCACGAGGCAGAGGAATGTCACATTTGCTGAGGACACTGCAATGTAGCTTCTGTCTCTCTCATGCACAAGCCTCTGACACACCAGGCTGGTCTGGCACCCCACTGGAGCTGCTGGCTGAAATGCTTCTGGTGCTCTGCTGCACTTGCAGGCTGTGCTTTCCTGGCTTATGATGCCCTGGAAGTGAGGAAACCCAGATAACCTTGCTAAAATCAGCAGAGAAGGTCCCTGGTGGAATGAGGGAGGGAAAGACAGAAGGACAGGATCTGAGCTCACACATTCTTCAAACCCTGCCATGAGGCACTTTACAGCCACACTAGGTCCTCCAGACCCATGGCATATCTGCTCAGATGTATTACCCAGGATCTATTTTCAGCACATTTTGATATTTGGGCACAGCCTGGGTTGATGCCCCACCGTGCTGGATGTGGCACAAGGAGCAGAGAGCCAAGGCTTGAAGAGATGGACCCAAATGGCAGAGCTACAGGTAACACAGCATGGGAGCATGGCTGGGATTTTACCTTCTGGCCAAACTTTGCTTCCTTTCCAGTCATTTCATTCTTTCATGCTGCTATCTTTGCTCATTGCAAAGGCACRTCTTGTGCCATGCTCCCCCTTCCATTTCAGTCCCAATACTGACAGTGCAATGAATTAATGGCACACTCTTTTCTAGTCTAGCAATCCTTGTCACAGAAGTGAGGGAAAGCATGCAGTGAAAGTGAAGATCTATCAGCACTGCCATCTGACTGATGGCTCACTCTGAGCGCTGATCTAAGATGGGAACAGAAGATGAAAAAAAAAAAGATCTCTTTCTTATTTTAATACCAAGAACAGTACACAGAACCTGTATCCATCTTTTTGACAAAGGCTGTAATGAAAATGGCAGCAGGCTGGAATTCCRCTGTACCCCCATGATGGGCTGGAATTTCAGCCCCTTCCATGGGCACTGCAAGCAGTCAGCAGAGTGCCTGCAGGTATTTGGGTTAAAAATGCCTGTCACWCTCTCCATGTGCTGCATCTTGCCATCACCTAGATGGAATTTCAAGYCCCTCACACCACAAAAATTTTATCACACATCCTCTTTTCTAAGAGTTAACTGGGCAGAGATACCAAGTGCAGTGGGTTTTTTTCCTCAATACATTTGAAGCATGTATTTTTTTCTATGCAAGACCAGATTTTAAAAAATGTATTGAAATGAAATTCATTGCACACATCTTCAGCTGTCATGCTGCAGGCATGTTCTTCACTGACCTTTTCCTCTGTTCCAGCTTTTAGGACACCACAATCCTCCCTGAACTTTCAAAGGAGCAAAAAATAAGAGTGTTCTTGCCTTCTGTATCCCCTGGCAAATCTTACTATTTCCTTTTTTCAAGACAAAGGCATAGCTGGATACTACACATGAAGATGCTGTTGTCCTAGGAACAGCCTAGGAAAAGTTGGTTTATACTTCAGCTCTGCTGGTACAACTTTTTTTGTGGATTTTGAAGACATTGTTTGTGCCCAAATCCATCCTAAGAGGAGAAACAGCCTTGACCTGAAAGAAGAGCTGTGTGATTAATGCTATGCAGGAACAGATGAGGCAGTGTGAGGCTGGGGTGAAGGATAAAGTGTTCATCTGCTCCCTTCCCTCCAGCAAACCAACTYTGCTCATCAGTGGGAGCCCTTCCCYTGCTGGATTTCAGGTCARTCCTCTGGAGATGAGAACTCTTCCTTTSCACCACTATGTGGAGGTGATCCATATTCCCTTTCTGTCCAGGGGRATATCAAGGTTGCTCCTTGGACAGGGGCCTTGAAGAGCAGTTGGATGGAGGCAGCAGGAGCAGAGAAGATGGGTAATCCAGGGGATTGCTCTCCTGACTGCTGAATTCAACAATTTCAGCAAGAGATGAGGCAGGCCCTGGACACCATCTCCTCCAGCTTTGGCAAAGGCAGCACGACCCATCAAGAGTGTGGTGCTGATGGGCCATGACAGGTATGCAGGACACACTCTTTCCAGTGGGATGGGGCATTTGGCAACAATTCAGCTCCCTCTGTATTGGATCTGTCCTGTTCCAAAGCCCTGGCTTTACTGATCCTCCCTTGTTTCCTGCTTTGAGCAGTTTGCATAGTTATTAGGCCCAGCTCTCATTCTCTCCTGTAAAACATGAGGAGGACAGGGATGAATGAGAGGGAAAATTTGGTTGCTCAGTATTTTGTCTGCCTGTTACTATCGGTGGGGAGCAGCTACAGAGCCTGGCAACAGCCTGCAGAGAGTCTGAAATGCTCTAAAATTAAAAAGACCCAGATTCACACCTCCTGACTCCACATTGTCACAGACCAAAAGGAAAAAAAGAAAGGAAAAGAGAGAGACAGAAAGGAAAGAGAAGATCATTTGTTTGCAGAATGTTTCTGTGTGTGTGTGTTTTGCAGAAGGTTAATTGGAAAGGGTGTTTCTATGCCAACAGGGGATGAGAACAGACTGGAAACTGAACCTGGAGAAGCATCCCCCCCAAGGAAGAGTGTTGGATGCCTGGATTGTGTGGCCCAGTGGCTGCACATGGAGATATTTCTGGACCAAAACTCTCCCTTCCAATGAGGCTGGAGCAATGACTTGACCTGTGCCCTGCCCTAACTCTGGTGGACTCCAGATCTTTAGATCTCTGTAGATCTTCTCCTCAGGCAGAAGCTGGCAGCACTGGGCTGAACTGGGCCCCTGCAGAGGGAAAGGCAGATCCTYCCCAATCTACACTGACCTGGTATCTCCTTGGGAAGGGTGAGCAGGACAAGAAGAAATGCCGCAGATCAGTTGAACAGCCAAGCCTGGAGCTGCTGGAATGGCTGCTCCCCCTCCCCAGCAAGGGGGAGGCACAGGGGGATGGTGGTGGTCATTCAGCCCTGTGCTCTCCAGAACCGCTGTGATGTGTGCCTTGGACAGYGGAACCCTGGTTTGACTGCAGGGTTTGGAAGAAAATGCCATCAAGACACCAAGTGCTTGGCATTGTGAGGTGTTCAGATCATAGTTATCTGTTCCAGCCCTCTCCCCTTAAACATATTTAAAGTCTGGTGATGAGCACAAACAGTGTTTTAAAGGGAAACCTTTTAATAAGTGCATGTCAAGCATCCAGATAAAATAAAAAGAGAATACTATGGAAATTTGGYTTGAAACTACTCAAAGAAGGCAGATTATGTTGTGGTTCCTAATGAGTCATTTTTCACACAAGAACCATAATTTAAGATGGCTTTCAGGGCTGTCTTGGGAGGAAGATCCTGCTCCACACACTTTTCCATTCTGAGACATTTGAAGTGCAGATGGGGAAGGAGGCGGCTCAGGCAGCCTCTGGATGAGAAGCTACAAATAGGCTCTAAATGGAAGTGTAAATCATTTATCCTGGGCTCCTGAGGTGAGTTACATAATCACAGTGGTAGACAGGTCTCCAGGACATTCAGATCCTTCTCTCCCAGCTCAGTTCAGCACCTTCACACAGGTCTTCAGAGGGAAAAACAAAGTTCCCCACAAGACCAGCTGAGGTCTTGCAGCTGGACTGGTCAGCACCCCTTGTGTCAATCACGGTTTTGGGCCTTGGTTTAAGTCATTTCTGTCTTAGCTCGTGGCTGCAGTGATTGCATCAAATTTTACTTTCCCCAAGTTAATCTCAAAAGAACCAACKCCACTTCAAGAAGCTGTTTATTACTTTAAATCAGCCTTGGAAATAATTACCAAGAGACAGCACATCTGCAAATCTGTACCCTGCTTAATGGCTGAGCCACTTTCCATATGGGACAAGGCAGCACTTTGCTGCCTGCCACGGTCAGTAATGAAACCACTGAGCAGCTCTGCTCCTCCCTTTGATCTGCAGCATCTGCTGAGGTCCCTGCCTGCCTCAGGGCCAGTGCACCTCACAGCTTTAACACTTGCCAGAGGAGTCAGTCAGGTCCCTAGCATTCATCACACAAATACCTTTCCAGTGAGTGCTGTGTGCCCCTGGATCTGCTCTCAATCAACACATAGGTTCTGTCTGCACTGGAAAGCTTTGCCAAGGTAACACTGAAATGATGGCTTAGTTTATTCAAAGAAATGACATAAACTACAGCAAGAAATACACTGACTGGAGTTACAGACACAAATTATCTCCTGGACTGAGTTATAGATAGAAGTTCCACCAGCACAGCAATGCTCCTTAGGGATACCATTTTTTCATGACATCAAGCCAGCTCAAGTCATGTGAAGGCAGCTATGCCAGCATAAAACTTCTTTTGCTAGCAAAGAAGTGTTGGCCAAAAAATTTAAATCCTTAACTCTTATTGCTTTCCCAGGAGAAGCTTCTAGCATARAGTCAGCTGTAATTTGAGCACTGGGGACAGGGAAATCCACTGCATTTGAAATCCCTTCTCTTAGCAAGGTAGGCAAGGTACCTCCCAGAGGTTTTATTCTGTGCTAGACTCTGCTCTTTGCAGTRCCCTAACATCATGTAATTTTCTTGTTGGTTTATATAGCCAGAGCATCTCTGCATCAAAAAAAAATGTTCCAAGCCATTGGTAATATTTTTGCCCAACATCCAGGAGGAATGATGAGGAGGACTCTGTGGATATCAGAAGGCTAATTAATTACTTTATTATACTATATTATTCTATATTATATTACACTACATATAAACTGAATCTGCACAAGCATCCAACTCAACTAAACTCAACTCAACTCAACTCAACTCAACTCAACTCAACTCAACTCAACTACCCAGAATCTTGTGAGTGTCTGCTGACCAACAGTTTGGACACACACTTGGCCCTGCTAGGCCAAGGAAACAAAACACCATCACTTTGGGTAAACAATCTCCACATTGCATTCTGCTTTGGCACAACACAGGAGCAGCCAATGAGATAAGAATTGGTTTGATCCTTCTTTTCTCTGCTTCTCTCACTGCTTCTCTCAGGTTCAGAGAATGTGAATCCCACACCAAGCGAATCATTTAGGAGAGGAGCCACTTTGTTTATGCATGAGGAGAAAACTTGTTGGAGAGCTGAGAGGCAGGAAATGGCATCAGCATCACCAGGCACATTCCCCACAGAGGATGGTGCTCAGTGCAGGTCCAGCCACAGCACCCCATGCCCAAACTCAGCAGCTGCAGCAGATGTTTTTTCCAAAAAACACCTGAACTATGGGATAACAGCACCTAATTCTGCTGATTCTTCAGAACTGCTTGATGTGTGCTTTGAGCTCTGCCAGGCAGGTCCTGCTCACCTCCAGCAGATCTGGAGCAGCCAACCAGAGAGGGAGGGAGGAGGCAGAGCTCATGTCCTGCTTGAAATTCCTCAGGAGCACACTGGGCTGTGGTGTCTGTGCTTTTGGCCATGCTATCTGGATTGTAATGTTTGTGTTTCTGCTATTCTCTAGGTGCAGGGTTATAAAATTAGCATTTACATTCAGATTTATAACCCAGTGTGGGTGAGTTCCCTCTAATAAAAACAAGCTCATTTATGAGACCAGATTTCAGGCATGACTTGCAAGAGGGAAAACAACATCCTGTGTGATCCTAATGGCTCACACCTCAGTGGGCAGACACAGAAGACATTTTTCTGCAGCTCTGCTTCTGCTCCCAGCCTTCCCTCATCTGTGCAGTGTCTGGGGGTCATTTGTGAGATCTCCTGATGCTGCTCTGAGCTGCAGACGTGGCACTGAACCTCTGCAGTTATCCCAGGGCTTTGTGTGCTCTGGAGGAATGGGGACAACCTCAAACCCTGCCTCAGCTTCCCACCCCAGGCTGACAAACACCCTGGGCCAAGCTCCCTGCCCAAGGGGCCAAACGGTGCCCACAGAGGCTGGGCAGGGAGAAGAGCCCCATGCTGCTGCAGTGCTGTCAGTGCCTCATGGCCATTTGWCACAGGCAGGCAGCACTCCTGGCACACTTGCTGTGGGAATTTGCTCCTGGGTCCATCCCCACCCAGCCAGTGTCCTTCTGCCACCCATCCCAAAGCAGGAGACTCTGGGATCAGGGGGGTGGGAGGCATCCARGGGTGGTTTTGGACTGGCCAAGTTGGGGGGTCAAGTGGGACACCTCAGAGCATACACCCAGACAGATTTTAGCCTCTGACACAAAGGGTTGTGAATTACAGGGCAAGAGAGCACAAGCAATCAGAGACTAAAAGCCACAATTTCTCTCTCTGTATTTACTATACCAATAAAATGTCTTCATAGCASCTGGCTGTAATGTAAATCCTCTTTAAGAACCAATGGCTGTGCAGGGGACCATTAAGAAAACAGCTCCATCATTAAGGCAGTTGGTTGGGACACTCTTGGTGGTGTTATTCTGCAGGGAGGGCTGCTCTGCAAGGCTGCATGGAGCTGCTCTGGGCTCCACTGCTCGGCAGCAAACTGGATGGATTCCAGCAAGAATGGCTGGATATCAGGGGGGATCTTCTCTCTCCAAATCAAAAATTTACTCGAAAACCTGCTTTCCTACCATGGCCTCTGGTCAGAAGCAGCTTGCTGGCCAGACAGCTGTTGGGCTGCCACTAAGTGTGACCCCAYCACAGCCAGGAAAAGGTCAGGGCACACAGAGGGGTCTGAGCACTGCTCCAAGCTCAAAGCCCTTCCTGTGACCCAGCACAGGACAGTGCAGGGCCCTGCTGCATTTCTGTGCAGTGGTTGTGCTGCACCATTCGCCAGCAAACCCCACCTTSTGCAGCCCTTCCCTCTGCCAGGGCCTTTTGAATGCAACACTTTCATGAGTACATGAAAAAAAAAAATTTAAAAATCAGCTTTCACCTGAAAAATGCTTAATTAGTTGCAGAATCAGCTCCTTTTGAAGTAGAAATATAATAGTTCTCCTTTCTCTTTGTTCCTGGAGCATCTGCCTTTAATCTAACATCTTACAGTGCCTGGCTCTGTGGTGCTGAGCTGCCAGGATGCTGCACTCAGAGGATGCTCTGCCACACCAACAGAAACTGTCCCTGTCCATCTCATCACATTTTGGGGTCAGACTGGACTTCTTGGTGCCTTTTGTCTGGAATGAAGGACACAGGGCAGGCTGAGGAGCACGACAGAAGTGATCAGAGCAGGGAGCCAAACAGTGATGCTGCTCTGCTTGATGGCCTCAATCCAGTTTTGCCTGTGTAGGAGGGTACTGAGAGAAACAAGGGTGAGATCAAAGCACTCTGCAGGGATGAGAGCCTGGGGCATCACACTGATCAAACAGCAACTGCCTCTCTCTGTCTTCCAGCACTGCATCCTTCCTCAGCTGCTCCTCCGTGCAGAGTTTTGGGATCACCCTGTTGCACACTGGGCGTGCTGGCACAAGCCTCACCCCAGAGTTCATCAGCCCATGAGCAATGGGACCACTATAAACTCTGCCCAGCAGTCTGGAAACCTTCAGTTCCTTCATGTTCCTCATCTTCTTCCACTGGGCCAGGCTGGAGCAGCCCCAGCAGCTGTGCCCCCCTGCCTGGCCAGCAGCCCACACTCGTTCACTGGTGCCCCAGCCCAGTGAAGCAGATAATTGCTGAAACTCCTGCTGGGGTGGCTCCTGTGGGACTAATCTGGGTCACTCTGCTCAGCCTGAGACTACATTCTGTGTCCCCWCTGAGGTCTCCTCAGCTTGGCTGATGCTGTCCAGAGGGTCTGGCAGGGCCTGGGGAGGGACAGGCAATAAGCATTCCCCTCTATCTTGGTTTCTGCCTTCACCAGCTGCAGATGAGGCTCCCACATTAAGTTATGGATGCTGTGGAGCCTTTGCAATACCACAGGCTCYTCTAGCAGCAGTCTCTTATTTCCCAGGTGATGGAGCAGATGCTGAGCACAGCATCCCAAGTCCAGCACCCCATGACTGCAGCCCCTTCCAGCAGCTGCAGCCAAACCCCMCAAAATGGGCTGACTCTATCTCAGACTCAGATTTATGCTTTGCAATGTGCCTTCAAGCAGAGAAGTTGGCATGAGGAGCATGCTCTTGCAGGGCTCTGGCTGGCAACTGCCTGGCAGCATTTAATCAGTTATGTTCATGAAATCTGACCCAGCCTGCACCTGCTGACCTTGGCCCAAGACTTGCAACAAGTCAAATGAACTCAGGCTCACAGATCCATCACTATCTTTTTCTAAGAGCTGGTAATCCATCCCTGCATTGCATCTTGATGRTCTACATGGAATCAGCACACAGATTCCCACTTGTATGTATCAGATATCCACAGAGAAAGTGTAAAATAAAGAGAAAATACCATCCATGTATGAGACAAACGAAAAATAGCTGCATTTTCCCACAAAATATYGCCTCCTGGGCATGTATTTGGGTAATTATTGCAGAGTTTGTGTCCCCCTGCTCCCACATCTGAATTGTTCATTATGAACCAACAAACCCTGGCTCCTTTCTCTGAAGTCTGAGGGGCCTCATTCCTCCATGGCCAAATTGACTCCATGGTCACTTCAGAAGGAGAAACCATCATGATGAGCTCAACCCCAGTGAGAAGACACAGTAATAGCAACCATTTCTGTAAAAAAAGAGACATTTTCTTCCAATTTGGCACAAAGGTGACAAGGAAGATACCCTATAGGAGAAAAAGTAAAGAAAACATTGCCTTTGCAGAGTTCTAAAATGAGTGCATGAAGGTAGCCACCAAAAAGGTTTCGTTGAATTTTAATTAGATGAGGATTTTGATGGGTTCATATTATTCTGTTATTGAGATATTTGAGATAAATAAAATGAGCCAGCAGAGAGGGCCACATAAAGGACAGTCTCCAAATGAAAGTTCATTGACTGATTACATAAAGATTAGCAGAGGGCAGCACATGGCATAATCCAGGGCTCTGGGGGTCACTTGGAAAGGGATGATTTTCACACTGACCTCAGGGATTCTCCCTTCCTTTCCAAAGTTCAGACCTCCACAACAGAGCCCTGCTTTGTGTATCCACAGCTGACAGTGTGTCCTGGCTGGATGTCCCACCTTGGCCATCAGGTGCTCAGGTGTGTGCATGGCAGGACTGAAGCTGGTGGAAATTCCAGAGCACCTTTTATCCTGTTGACTATGCTGGAAGCACTAACTGCAGGGAGGCTGGATGCTGTAATTCTCTATTTTTGCAGCCTACTGAAGTTTTTCACCTTGATCATTAGAAACCACAGTGCACACCAGATGGCTGATTGACGCCATGTAATTTAGCTTTATCACAGCCTTTCTCCTGACTTTTTTTGGGGTCTGTGTGTGAATCTTTTAGCATTTCAAATATAAACTTTATTATAAATCATGTCGTAATTTTGTGACTGAAAAGCTACAACCATCTCATCAGGAGCTGACCTTGGAATTCAATGTTTTCCTCTGAAGTTCTGACTTGATAACACGTTCCTGCATTTCCATGCTTGGTGAAACTCATCACGTGAGTAGGCAGCCGTGAGATTTTCTGGGTCTGCTTTCCAAGCTTGGCTAATCACACAATTTTAATAGCAATAAATCACTATTTCAACAAAGGGCTGTCTCTTCAGCAGAGACGTGGAACTTTTACTCACAAAGGTATGAACTTACCATGTTTATTAATAGACATGCTCCACTGCTTTGTCTTGCTTTGTGTACTGCAAGCAATGACTCAGCCCTGTGCCATGGGCATGCAAATATGTTRTTAATAAAACCTTATTCTGCCACATTTAGACAGATTATGGACAAATGATAAGGAGGGATTTGCATATAAGCAGCCCCATCAGAAGTGTATGAGAGAGGATCACAGTTTCTGGTAAATTAGATATGCCATTTCCTGTGGGGGAAAAAATTCTGAAATTCAGGTGGTCTATCAGAAAGTGTGTTAAATATGGTAAATCTTTACTTTGACACTTTCAGCTGTTTCTCATGGCATGAGGACATCTCTGATCACCCCCAAATCTTTACTTTGAG
>JACDOX010000045.1:3166082-3198088 GCA_014549065.1 Cardinalis cardinalis | reverse complement strand
CTTTGAGGCTTTCAGCTGTCCTTCATGGCATGAGGATGTCCCTGGTCACCCCCAAATCTCACTGCAAGTGTGGGAACCCTGTGTGAAGACATCTGGCTCCACTGATCTGTCACTGCTGCAAAAGGGAAACCAGCCAGCACTGCTGATGGTTGTCAGGGCCCCAAAATCTCCATATTGGGGTGCTCTCAGTACCCAGCTCTTCTCATACCTGATAAGCACCACCAGCATAAGAAAACCTACAAAACACCAGTAAACAAGGCTTCCCAGGAGGRAGATAGACTCTCCTCCTTTTCCCTCTCACTTTCTCTCTCTGTGTGCAGGCAAATTTAGCAGAGAGCCAGGATTTACAGCTTTAATTATGAACTTTAGCCCAAGCAGTCATTCTGGAAATATCCTCATGGGRGAATGGGGAATGGGACCTGGCGTGCACAGCGAGGTGTACAGCTGTGCCTCTGCTTAATTGTCCTGGTTCTGGTCCTTACTAAAATGATTTCATGTGAAGGGATTTTATCTCCCCCCTCGCTCACTGGTGGTGACAAGGAAAAGAAAATGGGAAAAAAAGGAGCTTCAATCTGTCTTTTACTGTATTATCTAATAAACCAGCAAAAATTAGCCTCAGCAGCAAAGATTAGCCTCTTTCAAGCTCACACACCTTAATTAAACATGCTGAGCTCTGGCTGGCAGCAAGCACAAAATGTTTTACACTGTTAAAAACTGTTCATTTGTTTTAAGGTCCAGACATGCTATTTTTTTTACACCCAAAGCCAATCAGGACTCCTGGAAAGMACCTGACCAGGATGGTGAGCCACAGTGTAGGAACCTCCTTGATTGTTTGAGAGGGAAGGTTGCAGGTAAGGAGGCAGGGAGACTTCTGCAACAATGTCACTTGTGAACCACTTTGCTGAKAAGGACCACAGACCCCCAGACCCACCATGACTGGGGCTCTTTGTGCTGACATAGAATTTGGTTTGAGTACAGATGTCCAATAAACAGCCCAGCTAATRGAGTTCAGTAATGCAGCCACATTGGAAGTGTGGCCACATCATGGTGTGCTCCTGCCCTAATCAGGGCTGTACTGAGGCTGTGGTTCTGCTGAAGAGCCAAAGCAGAACAAAACCACGTAGAAAGGTCTTTGTGTCTTTGTTTACTTGGTGTTTTTAGTGAAATAACCTTTCTGTGTAAGATCAGTGTGATTGTGTCAGATTTGTGAGGGTGGTGGGGCCCAGGCACAGGCTGCCCAGAGAAGCTGTGGATGCCCCATGCCTGGAAGTGTTCAAGGCCAGGCTAGACAGGGCTCGGAGCAACCTGTGGATGGTATCTGACACCCATTGCAACTCAAACATTCCATGATTCCGTCATTCCAAAAAGGCTTTATGGTATCAGGAGCTTTGTATGAACTTACACAAGCTCATGGCAAGAATCTGYAATTTCCTTTAGAAAAAAGCTCAAGATATTTTGAAATGCCCAAGTGCAGGGGCCAAGAGGCAGCTTAGAGGCACAAAATTCAGAGCAGCACTCCACCTGTGTGAGGCAGGGAGCATCAGGGACAGCGTGCTGGCCGTCAGCCCAGCAGGTGAAACAGCTGAACCCGGCCCTGGGCTGCCCCCGAGTGCAGAGCAYGGCTGTGATCCAACTTTGAAACAGTTTTTCACAATATTACTCATTAGACATAACGGGTGGGAGCTTGCAGCTCCCTGGGGAGCGGAGATTGGCCAACACCATTTCTGATCAGAGTCCCTGAGCCCCACGCCATGCCTCCATCCCCGGGCACGCCACGCTGGGATCCCTGGCACAGGCCTGGCTCTTGTCATCAGGGCCCAACCMAATGCATGACCTGGCTGGCATCTGCTGCTCAGCAGCAAGAACAAACCTGAGCTCCACAAACTTCATTTGGAGGTCCAGCATACTGATTTAGAAAGTGGCTTCAGAGGCTAAAAAGCTTAAATTTTTTCTTCCTCTGAAAAGATTAAATTTTAAATCTCTTTGTAAGAAGACATTTGCAGCTCAGCAGCCCTTTTAAACTATATTACTTTCTTGATAAGAAAGAAATTGAAGTACATTAGAAAATGTTCAAGCAAATCAGTAGTCTTAAATATTGGTGCACAGAATACACAAAAAGTACCCTTTCTTTTCTATGAGATCCAAAAAAAGGCCTCCAAGCACTTTTGAAGACCTTGCTCTGCACCTATTGTGTGCTTCTGTAGCCCAAATRCCCCCTTCACTATTATTTGAAGGCTCTCAGTTTTATGGTTTAATTTTCAATTCCATACCATATCTAGCTCATTGCTGGTGTTTGTGGCCTGTCTTGCCACAACTATATACTTTRGGTATTATATCACTTCCTGATGTCCCTTTTGATCACAGTTTAATTACACTGAAATTTAGCTGTGAATAAGGTTCCTCATCTTGAATTAATTCAGTTTTCTGAAGGTTACACAATCCTGTCCTTCTCTCATCCTCTCCTAAACTCTGTTAGAAATAAGATCCTCCTCATGGTTGCACTCTGTGCTGGTTAAATTTCAGAAAAGAACCCATGAGCMCCACTACCCCTGACATTGATGGAGAATGATCAGTCCAGTTTTGCAGCCATGGTCCTTAACCCACTGATCCTTGACCACATGCAAACAGAGGTTGTAGAATTCCTCTAAAGATTCTCAAAATATTAATCTTCACTTCCATTGTACAGAAATATGTATCTATACTTTCACTCCCAGCCCTTCTTTCAAGACCTGTCTGAAAATGCATAAAAATGCTGTATTTCCTTTACTAGAAAAATTATCTGGAAGAAATATTGCATCAGCTGGAGTTCACTAATGCACAGCCAAAAGCTGTCATTAAGTGATTGATCATGCACTAAAGATAAAGTTATAAGCTTTAAAGCAGATCTGGTAAAGGAAAATTTAAGTTACTTTTAATTACCTATAGAAATAACTCACCTAAACACTGTCTTCATTCATTATGATCGGTACCATTATAATAAATATCAGATATATTCATAATTGCATGGCATTTATCTTCACTTAATGACCTGTAGGAAGGTTATTAAATAGGTTTGATCCTTTGGCTACTGTAAATGGGAGAATTCACCRGGCTGGTTTGCAGTCTCACTCCTCCTGAAGCACAGCTCCTGCTGAGCCCTCCTGCAGCACAACAAAGGTGTTGGCCAGCCAGGGGCTCTGGGAGGGCTGGGTTTGACATAAAGCCACTTAATCTGCTGCTCCTTACTGCCAAATCCTGCTGTCCTGCCAAATCCTAAAGGGAAAGGTGAATTTATCTCACAGCCCTGAGTTGGGACTCATGGTCCAAGAGGTGCTTGGGCAAACGCTGTGTGAAAGAGCTCATCTCTTGATGGGCTGTGTCTATTCCCTTAATTGGCAGTGTCCTTGGTTTCCCTCAGCCTCATCAAAGCACTGGGTGGCCAAGCAGGCTGAAGGACCTTTTGTAACTATTAATTCACCTCCAAGTCCTTTGGTTCTGGGATCTCAGTTCAAGGAGGGTGGTTCCTGTCATCTCTGGTCCCCTTAATGCAGCTCTTCCTGCCTCTAACCACAGTTAATGCCTGCAGTGCAGAGRGAGCAGCAGCCTGTCCTGGCCACTAATGGCTTTTCCTTGGCTGGTGTTTTATCTATCAGTCTTTCCTCTCTGGACTAATTTTAGAAGCTGGATTCAGTGCCAGCTCCACAGATGATCTTTTCATTTTGTAAAGGTGTTTGGCTTTGTTCGCTAATAACTTAATTAGAGGTTCTCTCCAGATTCCCTCTCTGCTTATGCAGCCCTCAGCCTTTCTGTTTTCCCTGTTCTTTTTCTGTCAGACCGGTACCTCAGAGCTCAGAGGACCTGGGGTGATGAAACGTGGCAACACTGATGAGTCTGTAGGAGGATCAAGGGCTGCAGCACCTGAGAAATGCTTTGTCAAAAGCTCCTTTCAATTGCAGCCACATTAAAATGTCCCCCCTTGATGAAAAATGGGGGTGTTCAGGAAGCTGGGAGCTTAAGGGATGAGAGGGGATGGACATTTCATGGTCCATACAAAACTGGGAGGACTGGTGGCGTGCCAGATGGTTGTGCTGTCCTTCAGAGAGACCTTGGCAGGCTGGAGAAATGGGCTAACAAATGCCAAGTCCTGTGCCTGGGGAGGAATAACCCCTGAAGCAGGACAGGCTGGTGCTGCTGGGAGGGAAAGCAGCTCTGCAGGGAGATCCTGAGTGTCCTGATGGACACCTGAGGCACCACAGGGACCTAAGACAGTCCACAGCTCTCCTGGGCTGTCAGCAGGTCACAGGGGGTGCTCCTGCCTCCCAGTTCACACTGGTGAGACACATCTGGACCCATCTGGGTTCCCCAGTGCAGGAGAGACATGGACGTGCTGAGTGAGTCTTGTGAAGGGCCATGGAGACAATGAAGGGGCTGGAGCATCTCATTGCTGGGGAGAGGCTGAGAGAGCTGGGACTACTCAGCCTGGAGAAGAGGAGCCTGGAATCCTGTCAGTGCATGCAAATATCTGATGGAGGAAGCAAAAAAGACACAACCAGGCTCTCCTCTGTGGAAGAACAATGAAATACACTGAAATACAGGAAATTCTACTTAAACATAACAATTTCCTTACTGTGAGCAAGGCTGAGCACCYAAACTGGTTGTCCAGAGGGGCTGTGGCTTCTCCCTCCTTGCAGGTGTTCAAAGCCCAGTGGGACATTCCTGGGAAGCTGCTGTAGCTTTGAGCAGGGACCAGGCAATCTCCAGAGCTGCTCCAGCCTCAACCACTCACTGATTCTGTGATTTTTGCTATCTCGAAGGCAAATCACTTCCATTACTTTCAGCAAGGTAAATTTGGTCTGCAAATGTTTCYGACATTTTCTGAATTTCTACCAGAAACTGGTGTTCATTCTTTCCTTTCAGGAGCAATAACCATCTGTCCCAACTTCCTGAATGAAAGCTTTAACCTCTTATCAGTAGGCATGGTGGGAAAGAAACAGCAAAGATTGAAAACAGCTTATTGTTTATTAATGTTTGACTGAGTTTATATCCTTTCTGAAAGTCTGCAGCCTTGTGTATGCTAACTGTTCTCCTGGATATCCTTCCTTTGGGTATAAATATCTCCTTTTTTAAACTCTTTAATACATTCTTGGCCTCCATCAGAATTCCTGGGGGCAAGAAATCTCTTAAAATGTGTTATATTAATACAAAATATGTTACTCACAAAAAAGTCTGAGTCCAGGTGTGATTGATTGTGCAAAGCCTTGCTTGGATTTTTCCAAAAATGTGACCTGAGGCYTAGGGCTGGAGGAGGGCTGTGATTTGATGGTTACCTGACCCCTRGCAGAAGAGTGTGATCCAGTGAGACTGACAGCAGCAGTTCCAGTGTTGCTGTTTTTCTGGTTTTATTTCAACTGGAAAGGGGAAAGRGCTTGGGAAGCTGCCAGTGTTAAAGCTTTAGTCACCGACAAGGTAAAGCGTGCTYCAAAATACAGACAGCTCTCCTTTCAGCTGCTTTAGAGCTGGAGCCAAACCTCCCCTCAGAGCAGGTACAGGGAGTGTGCATTGATTTGAGTCCTGGCCCTGGGAGCTTGGGAGGAGATTTGGTGTCTAACACCAGGCCCAGCCCTGCTGCAGGAGGGGATGGCACAGGGATTGACTGCTCTGCATTGTCTAATTGCCCTCAGCTCTGCAATCTGCAGCACTTGGCTAAATTATGGCTAATGTTCAGCTTTAYTTCTTTGTGACAAACAGCAGCCAGTAATGAAGTGGAGCGTTTAGTCAATGGTGATAAATAATTTCTTTCTTAACCAGAAAACCAGTGGGGRAAAAAAGAGCAGTAGCTGAGCAATCAGGCTATCTTCTTTTGTCTCAGATAACATCACCAACAAGAAAATAGGAGCTTTAAAAAGTCAATGTCCACCCAGGAGTTTATTGGTGCACCAGAGCAGGTTTTTCTAGACTTGACTTTGCCATCTCATGTTTAAACCTCAAGCCTATTCTCTCTCAGGCATGCATTACAGAAGAGATTTTAGCTCTCTGCCCACATCACACTTTCTTCCCTCTTGCTTGAGCCTCCTGCTCTTGGCACGGGCAGAGTCTCCCACAGAAACAGATGTTTCCCTCTTGCCTKGCAAGGACACGCTGCTCTTGGGCTGAGGCTTTCTGCTTGCTGGTGCTCCCAGCCCAAWGGGTGAGCCATGCTCCCCTCTGGAGCTCCCTTCTCCCCCCAGGAAACCCTGAGCAGCCCTGGGAGAAGAGACTGCAGGGAACAGAGGTTTCCTGGAGCTTTTGCTGTCTGTCTGCTCTCAAGTACAGCAGGGCTGTCCTGGGATGTGTCAATCCCCCTGTATCAGGGACTGACTTGGCTCCCTGTGAATGCTTTGGCTGTTTGCTYTGTCATGAGAATTTCCACAAACAAAAGGACCTGCTGGCACCCCTGGCAGGGCCAAGGAAAGGGTATCAAGAAAGCAGACTGACTGCAGAAACTTATTCATGGCCCCACCAGCAGCTTGCTTTGTGACTGGGGACCCTCAAGCTCCAGCCTTTGTTCAGAAAACCTTAAATTTTATGTACAAATTAAAACAGGTGAGTGAGATACCTTGTAAGCTCCTGCTGGCTGCACAGCAGCAGTTTTTAGGTTCTGTTAAGAATAAAGCAAATCTCTGAGGATGCTGCTGGCTGTGCCTGGATCCTGGGTGTTCACTCATTAGCTCTTTGTGTGCTCTGCCCTGCAAGGCACTGCTATCAGTGTTTGGAGAGAGGCTGCACACCAGTTACTGCTCTGCTTCCTCTGCTCTGTGCCTCATTAGCTGTAGCTCTTGGCATGTTGATAAAACATTATCTCCCAGATAAGCTGAACACACTGCCTGGTTGTCCGGGCTTGTGCAGTAGCACTTGGCCTCTGCCTGTGGGAAATAGTGGAGAGGGTACCTGATTAAATCACCTCCTTGGAGGTACTGCCCCTGCACCACCACCACCAGCACTGGTGTCTGAGAGRGGATTTGAAGAGGAGCACCTGAGAGGTGTCCAGGTGTCCCCTTCCCTGTGCAGTGTCCTGGACTGGCAGCTGAGCAAGGGACAGCAGCAGGCCCGGCTGAACAGAGCTGTTCTGGGCTGGGAGAGCAAACCCCGCTGGGGAGGGTCATGCTGCAAGGACAGGACGCCTCCACACCTGATATTCTGGTGACTTGGGGGAATTTGGTGCTCTCTGGGCCACCCAACCACTCTGCCTCTCTGCAGCACCTTTGCCACTCCATTTGGGCTCGTCCAATATCCCAGGAGTGGGAGCAGCCAGGGTTTTGGTGCAGTCCAGAGCACATCATGAGGGAAGCTGAGGCTCACCAAGGTTTGAAACTACTCTTGCTGTATGTGTGCCAGTAAAGCAGCACAAATCATTGCCTATGAGCCCTCCATGTGCTTTCTCTGCTCTTCCTGCACCGGTTTCCCAGGGCAAACACAAACACAAAACATGTGGGACCTTTTCTGCAAGCCTCCCAATGATGCATGGCTGTCAGCATTAACACAGCAGAAGAAGCTGCACTACCATCTGCAGCACTGACAGAAGCCAGGCTTGATCCATGAGAGCACTGCACGTTTTCAGCAAGGATCAGAAAACCAGCTTATCAAGGAGTAAAGAAAAGAGCTCATCATTTAGTACCCTCATCCTTCCACTCTTTCCCAGGATATGTACATCTGGACACTGTAAGGTTCTAGCTTTTATTTTATTCAGSTGTCTGGAGGATGAAATGTCTGAGATCCCCACTGCAATGAGATACCTGTGGCTAATTCACAGGTAGTGCCACTGCAAAGGGCCCAGCTCTCTCAGGCCTCCRAGCAATCTGTGTTTGGTGATGTCTGCAGATGGCTGAAGTGGCTCATCTCCTCCCCAGCAGAAGTGTTTTATGTTCTCCACAGGGGAAAAAAAGGAGAATAACTGCATAAATTACCACTGGAAGCAATCTCTTCCCTGACATTCTTCCCTGTCTGCTCAGCTCCTAAAGGACCAGTATATACTGACTCTAATCAGGCTTGTCTGCTCGTGTCGGGAATTTCAACAAGAAGGAGAGGAGCTTTCTGCCTCCCAACCAGCAGAGAGTCTCCTGCAGCAGAGATTGCTCCCAGGAGGCTCAGGCCCTTTCCTTTCATTGATCAGAGGGAAAAGTCACTCCCAAGCATTACCCACTTACTTTGGCCTTTGCTTTCAGCTRTAACAAGACCCAAACTCCCTCCAGCTTGTATTTTAACAAGGCTGATTTTCAGCTGGGAGATGCCTGGATGTTGTCCTGSTTCTCCCATTGCCCAGGCTGGGCTGTGACCATCTTCATGTGACACCAGCCAGTGTAACCACAGCAGAGTGGCAGAGYTCCCCTATTCTCAGTGCAGGGAAGGAGGACCATGAAAATGCTCTTTACAGGTTTCCTGTCCTAATCCAGTAAGAAACCTCTCTCATTGCTCACTGAAGTTATGGAATTGCAGGGGTTTGTACTTTCCTTTAAAGAGCTTGCAAGCCCTGCAGAGGCAGTGCCTGTGTTCTGTGTTTTAGCACCTGCAAAAACCACTCAGATCAGCAACTTGCCAGAGCTACAGAATACATAAACCTGGTATTTTTGCATCTGTTTAGTATGGGCTGTTAGTGGGAACCAGCTGAGTAGGTCCATGTCGTTTTTGCAGGAGAAAGCAGATGACACAAAATCCCTCTCCTTGTGTTTTTAAAAGGAGGCCAAGAGAAGCCACTTCTCTCTCCTGCATAAAACATTCAACAGTGCCCATTATTTGGCACATTTTTTGTATAAATCTCTAGAAGCAATGAGTGCACCTGGGGAAAACTGCATCTTTCCAGCCCTGAGACACATTTGGATTGACCTGTCCCTTCCCCCAGCCTCAGCTGCAGTGGGACCAAGCACCCCCTTCAGACTGGGTGTGCATTTGGAACTGCTCTCCTTGCTAGCAGCTGGTACTTCCCAGCCCCCTCACAAGCCTTGAAGATCTGGGAGCAGTCTGGGGAGCTGGGATGAAGCAGAAAAGATGAAAACACCAATACTGAGTTGTTAAATGTTGTCTGAACGGCTGGATCATGGCTCCAAAATGAAACGCCACTCACAACCTCACTTGGAGGGAGAGTATGATATTAAATTGTGAGAATTCTGTATTAAATTGTCTCCTTTTTCTACTTGGGCACCACCTGCTGGCATGTAATTAAATTAGCATCATCTGCCAGATATTAAACTCTGCAGTCCCTGAGAGTATGCCAGGTTTTTTCCAGATTATTAAGCGAGGCAAAGAGGAGAATTTTTTAATCACCTTATGCACACCCTGTACCAGCACTTAATTACTGTAAATATAACTCCTTGTACATCCCTCCTCTTTAAGTTTGTGGTGGAGAGTTCTTATGGTGAATATCTGTGTGCACAACTTACCCCTGGCAGCAGGGAAAGCCAGGCATGTGCATGGCACAGGCACAGTGCTCCTCTCAGCTCTCAGTTGTCACAAGCACATTTTATGAAAAATCCTTTCCTTAGGATTTTTTCCTCCTGAGAAGCTGAGAGGCCTCAGGAACAAAATGTAAACAATGGTTATCTGCTGCTGTGGAATGCAACAGGTGCATCTGGGATTGGTCTCATGCGGTTGTTTCTAATTAATGGCCAATCACAGTCAGCTGGCTCGGACTTTCTATCCAAGACACAAACCTTTGTTATCATTCTTTCTTTTTCTATTCTTAGCTAGCCTTCTGAGGAAATCCTTTCTTCTATTCTTTTAGTACAGTTTTAATATAATATCTATCATAAAATAATAAATCAAGCCTTCTGAAACATGGAGTCAGATCCTCATCTCTTCCCTCACCAAGACCCCTGTGAACACCGTCACACTCAGTGCTTCTCATCCCCACTGCTGAGCACCCCTGGACCTGCCAAAACACAGACAGCACCAACATGCACTGGAAGGACAATCATAGAATGGTCTGGGCTGGAAAGGACCTTAAAGCCCATCTCAYTGCACCTCCTGCCATGGGCAGGGACACCTTCCACTGTCCCAGGCTGCTCCAAGCCCTGTCCAGCCTGGCCTTGGGCACTGCCAGGGATCCAGGGRCAGCCACAGCTCCTCTGGGCACCCTGKGCCAGGGCCTGACATTCCTGGGAGCCAAGGCTGTGCAACTTGCTATAACCCCAAAATATGAGATCATGGGACTGAGAAATACCAGCACACCTTCCTCAGGCATCCCAGAGGGAGCCACAGGATGAGAATGGCCCAGGGAGCAGATCCCAGCAGGGGAGATCTGCAAGAGGAACACCAGGAGACAGTGCTCACTCCTAGGAGCTCAAATAGGCTTCTGGGAATTTTGACTTCAYGTCTGACACAGATTCCTCTTCCTTTGCAATGTTTCATGCAGGAACAGGAATAATCCTCATGCTCAGCAGTGTAAGCCCATTCAAGCCTTGCAGCATGGAGCTTATCTGCAGTCTTGAGCAATGGTTTGCACCAGCTGCTCCTCCGCCCTTGGCAAAGCATTCCCTGCAGCCAGGGCTGGTTTTGCACAGGTACAAGTGGCTTCCTACCAGCTTCTTCCAGTGCAAAATGGTGAGTGTGCAGGCAGGGCAAAGGAAACACAGCTAGAGAGCGAAGACAGGGACATATTCTCAACATGGGGATCAGCAACTCTTCCTCTTCAGGAAGTCATGCATGCTGCTGCCCTTGCAAGAAGGAATAGACGACTTTTCTGGCTCTTCCCAGGAGTGCAAAAAAGGGAAAGGGCAGCCAACAGAGCCAGCTTCTTTTGCCTAGGCACCCAAAGTCCTGTTGTGGTGCATTTATTGGTGGTGGGGGAAGAGCTGACACATAGTACCCAGGGCTCATCCTAARATATTTCCTACTCAGCTTTTGGCTGAGAGCTTCACAGCTGGTTCCCAACATGCTGCTCTGTTTCTCCACATTGAGGGGRAAAAGGATAACCAGGACTTGGATCCGGAAGGCTGAGGGGAAATGAGAAGTGACATCCAAATTCCTCATTGCTTGCAAGATGTGTGTACACCACAGGAGGAAACAAGCCAAGAAGAAATCAAATTAAAAACTGTGCTTGTGAGAAATTCTGCTGAGAGTGAAAAAGCTCCAAACTATCACTTCTGCTGCAATCTGCTGTTGAAGGCTTGTGGTCTCACAGGACCCCTGGGGCTGTGGGAGAGCAGGGTCAGGTGGCTCTGCAAAGTTATGGAAAGCCCCGTGAGACATATGGGAGCATTTAWACATTATCTGCCTTCAGCTGGCTGCAGAAACGTGTGATTTTTATAAACTGGGGGGCTTTTGGAACCTCAGCCTTGCTGCAGGGCAGATATTTGTCCATTTTCTTGGCTCACTGAAGCCAACATGTGTGTGGAGCTCCCCYGGACCTAAGGGACAGGTTTCCCAGTGGGACGAGGCAATCTCAAAACCTTATCCCAGTGTCAAATCCAGCTTGCCTGAGCAGCCAGCTCCCATTTCCTCTGCATGGGATGCACAAAAACAATAATGCTGAGAGGAGAGTGCATGGCCAAGCACACCCCTGCCATGTGCCAGCCCCACCAGGAAGGCCCTGGATGAAATGCAGCCCTTATCCCAAGAAGGAAAAGCCCTTGGGAGAACAAGAGTGGGTGGAAAAGCAGCTTTTGGCACCTGAGCTGCTAGTCCAGCAGGTGTTGGATGTTCCTGGGGTGGCCATGGAGAGAAAGGCCATCCTGGACCTGACCTGAACTTTTCAGCCCTGATACCCTTCCCAGCTTGCTAAGGACACAGGGCTCTCAGCAGGGCTTACAGTGCTTTATTCATTAGCTCATTTACTCATTAACTCATTGATAAAGAGCTTGAGCAAAAGCCCTGCATCATGGTGCTCACAAGCCTCTGCAGAGGAGAGAGGCCCACGGCAGTGAAGTCCCCCAAATACAGAGGTGTCCCCTGGGGGTGCCCAGGGATGTGACCTGCTCCCCAGGAAAGGCTCCTCCTCGTACCAGGGGCTGGGGGATGAAGTCTAGTGAGAAATGATGKGAAATGAGGGTGACCAGGAGACAGCAGAGTCACTTGTTTCCCTCTGCTGAAATCTCTGCTGGCACAGGGATCATTAAAGGGCCACAAATCTGRGTAAGGAAATGTGCAGGTGAACACTTCCAGTTCAAAGATGGCAAAAGGAGGCCCAGTGCTGGCACCTACCACCACTTCACAGCCCCTGTGTGTTACCTTTTCCAGCAGCATCCTTCTCAGGAGCCTTTGAGAAGGCAGAGAACATGGTCCRAAGCCTCTAGATAAGAAATAAGGATGTCCAGTTTAAATTTAATTTTTGTTATTAAAGAATAAAATTCACTCAGAAGGCAACTTTGCAAAAAAAATATCATTCCCTGGAGGATTTGTTGCAAGAAATAGAAGCTTAAGGCAATCAAAGTAGAAATGCTTCCCTCTTTATCAGGCAAGGGAACAGAAAYCCAGGCATTTAAGCAACTTCTGGGAAGGACCCTGCAACATGTAGGATGTGTGGAGCTGCAGGTGGGATTCATGCAGAAGGGAYCTGAAGTTGATGACAGGATTTTCTGACAGTCATGCAGCTCTAATGACCAGCACAGGCAGGAGTTGGACATGCCTCCAAGGCAGCACACGAGAGAAAAAATAACCAACCAACAGTGAAAAGGATTTTAAATATGGTTTGTGAGCAGCAAGACTTTCCCATATTGGCTCAGTCCAAAAACTTCTCATCCAAATTTCAGYGAGGGTTTTACCCTAGTGAAAATACAGTGAAAATCTCTCTTTKGTATGTTTTTTAAAGTCTGCGCAGTCAAAAAGCTCTTTGAAGCTCCAGGAATTGTAGACATTTTCTAAAACATCTGCTTCTCCTTTTCTGCTGTATTTTTCCTCAATGCAAAATGAAACCAATCAAACTCTTGTTGTGGAGGGGAGGCAGGATGGTCCTGTGCTGACAGCCAGGCTTCTGGGCTGGGACTGCCTYTCCTGGCAGGGCTTGGTGGCACCTGCACACACCAGCAGTGCTGGGTTTGCTAAAGCCAGGCTCTGCCTCCCTGGTGTGATCTGGGGGACTGGATCCAGCAGGCTCAGGCAGCCCCGCGTGGCTCCAGTTGCACTTCCAGCTCTGCTGTTCCCAGCCATGGAGCTCAGCTCCCCAGCCTCTCCTGAAGGGCTGCATGGAGAATTCTTTGTACATGACTGCTGCTTCCCAAAGCTCAGTCTCAGGGAGCTTTTCCTTTGGTTCAGCTCCATCTCTGACGGAAAGGAGAGCTTGATGGATGGCAGCGTGGCCCTGGAGAGCCCGAGGAGCTGCCCACACCACCCCYGTGCCCCTAGCAAGGGGAGAACACGCTGGCCAGCCCACAGCCATCACACAGATCACTTTGAGTTTACTGTGTTCAAGCAAGCTGGAGAGAACAGCTGTGGATTTGGAATTTAAAAGCATTTTAATGGGAGGAAGCTCATTTTTCAGTGCGAAAGCAGAAGCTCAAGGAAATATTACAAACTGTGAGCATTACTTTCTGCTTCCTTCACAGCAGGTCTGAGCCATCTCATCTGCTGCATTATGAAAAAATTATTTTAGATTTTCTAAAAAAAAAAAAAAACCAAACAAACCAGGAATGATGGTGCAGCTACCTTGCTGCTTCTCCCAGGAGGTAATTGCTTAATAGGAATATCTCACTGTGTGAAAGAAAAATAGAATAACCAGGCCCTTTAGGTCTTCTCCCCAGCTGTTACCTACATGTACCCACAGCTGCTGCCAGTAATTTCCAGCACCCTGGCTCCTTTAATGCCACAGTACAAGAATATCATCTCCACAAGCAGCCTCATTGTGTAAGAACACAGTCYGTACTAAGCTGGAGTTGCAGGTTCTGTGTTCCAGGAGAATCAGAGCTGATCCAGCCTCAGTGGCAGCCAGGGCTGGCACCCACCTGGAGCTGATGGCTCCTTTTGTGCAGGTACCTTTCTGCTGAAAGCCCAGCAAGCACAGCCAGCAGGGACCAAACACGCAAGGGGAGAGAGCTCAGGGTCCCTCAGGTGTTGTTTTTCCASCTGAACCCCTGGGCTGAGCAGCAGGTGAAGGRGAAGGAGTAAGCATCCAGACCAAAAGCACATCTTCAAGAGGAAGCACATTTAAGCAGAGGATTAATKGGAACATTTGATGTAATTCTGGAAAACCTGCAMAGAGGCAGTGCTAGGGCAGGTGARRGGGTCTCTCACTGTGTTCCCAYAACCTCCCAGGGCAAAGCAGGTTTTTCMCAGCATCAGCCTTTCCCCAGCCCCCCTGTACCACTGTGACTCCYGAGCTGAGCACTMTTGGAAGGGCAGGGACAGCCACAGGGTCACTCCTTTGCTTCCCCAGCCCTTTTGTCTTTCTGATGCCCAGTCCCAGCTTTCAGCGATTCTGATTTTTGTAATGGCATCCCAATTTCTGCTCTTCTCAAGACAACTTCAAATAGCTCTTAATCAGTCTCTAACTGCTGCAGCTGCAGACTCCCTGTTTCTCCAAGGGACTCACTCTCATCCTGCTGTGTCAGGCAGGGTGGGCACTAAAAGCAGAGCAGAGCTCCTGGTCCATGCCTTGGTGTGCTCCTGGGCTCTGTGCTGAGCTTTTCCTCACATTGGAGGTGGGAGACTCCTTACCCTGGATGTCTGATGAGAGGCAGCACTGATGTGCAGCACCTGCAGCCTAAAAACTACTTGGGAAAATGAAATGGCAGGAGGTGGGAAGTTCARTGTAAAATTCTGTGCTCAGCTTGAGGCTGAAAATCAGTGTGTTCTCTTTTAACTCACCTGATTTCTTCCCTCCCCATTACCCTGACAGCTCCATCAAAGCAGTGCAGCTGAGTAGGTTTCTGTATGGAGATGTGAGGAGGCAGGATTGGGCTTTCAAAATGGGTACAGTTGATGCAGCAAGCAAGAAATCTGGGGGAAAGAGACTTAGAAGTAAACCAGGAAGRTTTTAGGATAAAGCTTCAACCTCCTCAAACCACACACACCCAGAAACACAAGGGAAATAATTTTTAACATCAGAGCACTGGAATGATGTAAAGCAAACTGCAGTGCAGCATGAGCTGCATCTAGCGGCCGAGGAGAGCAGTGCTKGGCTTTGGAGGGGCAGGGGTGCTGGCAAAGGCTGACTGATGCTGTGAAAAACCTGCTTTGCCCTGGGAGGTTGTGGGAACACAGGGCCACAGTGAGAGACCCCCTCACCTGCCCCAGCACTGCCTCTGTGCAGGTTTTCCAGAATTAYATCAAATGTTCCAATTGATCCTCTGMTTAAATGTGCTTCCTCTTGAAGACGTGCTTTTGGTCTGGATGCTCATYSCTTCCCCTTCACCTGCTGCTCAGCCCAGGGGTTCAGCTGGAAAATCAGCCTGGTAGGAACAGTAACAGCCAGCTCCAGGAGTGGAGCCAATGCTTCTGTCCTTGCTGCTCCCAGTGGGACCCAACAGCAACCGTCCTGCCTGAGGATTCAGCTCACACTGAATCACAGCTCAGCCCTTCGAGCTACACCCGCTCTGGAGGTGCCACAGGTGCCTCCTGACCCAGGTTTGCAGCAGCCCCCAGAGCCTGGAGGGGACCCCTGTGGGATCAGCTGCAATGAAACCTGGCTGGTGCTGCTGCACCACTCCAGTCAGGGCAGTGTGGGCAGGAGACTGGAGCAGAGAGGCAGCAAATGCAGAGCAGGCAGTTTCATGTGTTAGTGAAGATCCCAAGAGCTGCCAGCATAATCTAAGCCAGTCCCTGCAGCTTCACATTCTGCTCAGGGCTGTGCAATCCCTGATGCACACTGTTGGGATCCTCTGCATTTCCTCCCCTGGATTTTGACAGATTATGATAACTCAATTTGAAAGCCAAGGTGCTTCCTTGACACTAAAGGGAAGGCAGAGTACATSAAGCCATGGCACGATTCATTACCCCCAGCTCAGAATGTATAACATGTCAGGGATAAAGCTGTGAAGTTTTRATTTATACAGGCTAATCAAGCAGAAAGCTATTAACCGAGGGGCAATGGATTATTAAATAAAATGACAGGAGAAACACTGTCAAAACACCCAGTTCTGACTCTTGGAACATATTATTGCTCTTTTTATCTGCCCAAAGTCTTAGCTATGAAAGTTAAAGCAATCTCTCCAGCTCAGATACAATTTTAAACAAATTGAAGACTGGATCCAGCATCTATTTAAGCATTTAAAGCATGGCAAGTGATTTGAAACTTGAATAATATCACTGAAGGGCTTTCTTAGAGTACTCAGTGAGTTCAAAGACCAAGACCTGGACACCACCTGCTGCAAAACTTTCAGTAAATTGCCCTTGACTGACAGCAGGGTCAATTTTGGGGGGCACAGTCTGGAGGGATGTGACACAGCACAGGACAGAGGGCAAGAACAATATCTATGATCTTAAATACAATACTCCTATCTGAGCAGGCTGCTAGCCAAGCAGAGATTGGGTAATGTCCCATAGCATTTCTCAAATAAGACAAATTTGACCATAAAGCCCAAAACCCTCCCACCATCCTGCTCTTGCTATTCAKCCTATTTTCTCATAGGGCCCTCCCCAGCTTTCCCTTCCCTCCCACCTGGGTCAGACTGTTGCTGCCTATAACCAGCTGACTTTGGAGGTGCTTTCTTCTCTCCGATCCCTATCCACTCTGAAAAAGGAAAAAACCACAACCCCTCCTCTGCAACACTCTCCCATCTGCCTTTCTAAGGGATTGCCACTCCCAGCCATGTCAGTGATTGAGTGATGCCCAGATGATTCWGGCATCAGCTGAGGAAGGGAGGGATCACTGATCCATCAGATRTAAAGCTGAGCACAGTTACCCAAAGAGGGTTCACCAGGCTGGGCTACAGCAAGTTCTGCTCCAGGCCAATAAGTTTCTCAGCTGAGGGATGCTGCTGTATGCTGCTCTTGGAGCACAGCAATAGGATGGGCTGGAAAGAAATAGCTGAATTTTCACTTTGGTTTTGCTCTCAAAGATCAAGGTACAGCAAAGCTTTGTAAAATCACTGCTAATCTTGCAGTGATTAGCCCTCAGGATGAAGGAGCTGGTGCACTGATTTTTCTTCTTGCACAGTAAGTTGATCTTAAGCCCTTCCTGAGTATTTTCCTTAGTTGAAAGGGTTCTAATGTTCTAATCTGCTGCTACCAGCCAAGCCCATAATTTAAGTTCTGACTTCTGTTTTGTTGTTCATATAAGACAACTTTGTTTCCTAATTTTCACGGATGCCTAAACACAAAAACAAACACAAATACTGATCCTTGTGGCTTTGGAGTCACCCTGAACATTGGATATCCCAGACTTTCTGCAAGGTGRTCAAGACTCTGAAACAACCCATCTAGCACATTTTCCTATGCCCAGGGAAGTAGTTTCCCCTCACTATAGTGAATATATTCTTGCCCCCTTTGTTTCACAGAGAGGTTCTGCTGTCACAGGTGTGTTGGGGCTCTATCTCCCCTTTGTATCAATTTTCTTAATCAATCAGCCTGAGATGATCTGTTGGTTTTAAGCTCTGAAATAATCTCCTGGCATGCCTAACCTGAGTAGCTGTGTAGCTTCTGGGGACTTTGGGAACCACAGAAGGGGAGGTTTGTTTGTGTCTGTGTAATTAATAAGGGCACTAACAGGTGGCAGGAGAGAGAAAGGACATGATGAAGTCCACTGATATCACTCCCATGCTGATGGAAACAGTCTGTGAATGGTCACTCATCTTCTGGTTGGTGGGWATCTGTGGCAAGGGAGAATGCTGGTGGTAAATCTCTCAAATAAGGTTTTCTCTTAAATCAATACAACTACTTTCCTTTGAAAGGGATTCCTTGGCTGCTGCCACACAGTTCACATTGAGAGAGAAAAGGGCCATCAGGTTTCGATGTCAACAATGTCATTTTAATGTTGTGGGAAGGACTTGCCTCCATGGCAGTCCTGATCACGTTTCTGGCAAGCCTAGGGTGAGGTGTGCCATTGCTTGTGTCCCTCTTTGCTGGGAAAGTCTCTTCAGTGCTGGCTGATGGGGGAGTTTTGCTGCTCTCTGACACTGCTGCAGTCTTGGGCTGGCAATGGGCACCCTCAGGCTATGGGGAGACACAGAGATCTGCCCCAGTTTCCTGCCCAGGTGTCTGTCCCTGGCTCCAGTACAGGGGATTTCTACTGGGAACAGTCTCCATCCTGTTCCTCACTGCAGAGGGCTCTGCAATACAGCAACCTTTGCTCTATCCCTGCATCTTCATACCAGGAACTGTTTAGCTTTCATCCTGGTGAAGCAAAATGCACTTTGGCTCAAAAAACTGAGTAGTTTTAATTTTCAAATGGTTTTATCACAGAAGGACCATTAGATGTGCTGGGGATTACAGCTGGGATGTCTGAGCTGCAGGAGAAGGTTGAAATTTCTTCCCAGTCCACTGGAAAGCATGTTTGAAGTGTGCTGAAAATGAATGGCTAGTGCTCTAAAAAGGGTTCAAGAGCATTGATACCTTTCAGCCTGAGGATGTCAAGACAACATTATGAAATTGTGTCAATAATTTGAAGAAATAAGGTGCCATTATGGCTGCAGTATCAAAAGCAATGTAATGGCTGTTCTTTGCAA
Source organism: Cardinalis cardinalis (assembly GCA_014549065.1). Taxonomy (NCBI): domain Eukaryota; kingdom Metazoa; phylum Chordata; class Aves; order Passeriformes; family Cardinalidae; genus Cardinalis; species Cardinalis cardinalis. Next base: position 3,179,543 of record JACDOX010000045.1, on the reverse strand, counting down.
TCAGCAGGTTAAAGGCTTGCTCTGAACTGCAGTGGAGGATGTGTATAATGAGCCTGGGGTGCTGCAGTCTGTCACAGCTCATTCAGTGTCTGCAGCAAAGCAGAGCTGCCTCAGCAGTCCCCAGTGCAGGATTTTTCTGGCTGAAAATACTCTTACAGCACATTGAAACTGTAAGTGGGGGAATGAGAGGACTGTAAAGCATATTTAGGCACAGGAGTTTTCATAGGTCAAAGGGAGAACTTCTTGAAATTGTTTGGGAAAGTGTAATAAATGTCAAAAGCTGGAAAAAACTTTTCTTTAAAAAAAAGCATTCAGGGTTTCATGGCTTCCAGTGTGTTTTCCAGTCTCCCTGCAGCAAACCTGGCCAGAAYAGAGTCCTCTTCCCCTTCAGGCAGTTTTGTAGGGTTTGCAATTCACTTGATAGCTCTTTGGACTCACTTTTCCAGGGTGGACACAGCAGGCAAAGACTGTGGCTTAATTAGGCTGATATTGCTGAAGGAGACAGGGCAGAAAACTGTGGGGCTGGGGCTCCAAGGAAGCTTTTGCTGCAGGAAACCTATTTTAGAGGAAAGCTACCTCTTCTGGCACCCTGGAGAGGTTCTAAATACGCTCACTGCCCCTCACCAGGAAATGTGAAGTGTCCTCAAGCTTGGCTGGTCCAGCAGAGCYCTCATGAGCCTCTGCCAGGAAAGCCAAAGATGCTCCCAAGGCAGTAAGAGATGCCATGTGTGGTGCTGAGGCTCCACACTTCACCTGTGCCAGTTTTGCTGAATATCCCAGGCGTGCTACAAGAACATTAATGCAGTTTTCAATTTTACTGGAAAGTAAAAATTGAAAGTATGGAAACCAAATGCATCACTTAGTCTTGCGAGAGCTATTACCAAATCAGCTCRCTCTTTTTTCCCCAGGATTGTGTGCCTAGCTGGCTTTTCTATTACAATTCAAGAGGAAAAGGAGGCTGGCATTGTGTGGCCTTCAGCCTCTCTTCTCTTTGTACACGTGTCTCGGGAGATGAATTATGTATGCTAATGTAATTTTGGAAGTGAACAAACAAGTGCATTGTGAGTTTCCCCCCGCAGAGAAGCTGCAGTCTGTGATGGGGACACTAGATGGTAGTGTCAGCCCAGGAACATCCCAGAGACGTCTGACAATGCCGTGACACCAAATCGCGGCTGTTTCACCGGGGTTTGCTCCCTGCAACACGAAATTTGAGATGAGTAAGCTGTGATGCGACAACGCTATTCTGACCCAAACTTTTTGCAGTTAGATTTAAAAGCTGTAAAAAAAAWTTCCAACTGTTTTCCAGAAAAGGAGATGTTGAGTCTGATAATTTTGCAGTGAACCATTACTGCTCTACCTGAAAACCAGTGAAATCTCTATTTCTGGTGGTATGAGCACAAACTCTGATCAAAAAAGAAACCCAGACCCGTGATAGCTCAATCACTGACATCAGTGATGTTAAGGAAAATTCACAGCCRTGTTCCTGCTTGCTTTTTTCAGTAATGTTTTACTGTGAGGTTAACAAAAAGTGCATGTGAGATGTGGAAATCACCATTTTAAATTATTAGATATCATAGATTGACTGCAAAATTAATCCAGTTCTGACTGGGAATAGAATGCAAGGGTAAATCAGGTACATGTTACTCCTACTGTGRCCATTTCAGTTTCAACAAATTGCAAACTAATATTGATTTCTATACATAAACTATGAACAAAAAAGAATTACAAAACTTCTCAGCAGCCTGAAAAGTCAATATCAACCAAACTAGAATGGCATTTGGGAGAGGGATGCTCGRCTGATGAAAATAAATAGCAATAAAATAGCTTCTCACTTGTAATTTTTTATCTAATATCGTATCAGGTCTGTAATCCTTTGCAAGTGTCATCCAATGCAGCACTGGTGACTGCAGAAATGTGCAGAATTAATAAAGAAGGTGCCTGGATGTGGAATAGCTCCAGCCTTTCTGAAAGGTTTTAGTTTGATGGATGATATTGCACTGATGAAAGTATAAAATCTATTAATTCACAAAGTGAGTCTTATTCTTGAGTTCCAGCAAAAGAAGCCCTTTGTTTGAGGCCCCAGTTTCATACCATGAATTTCTTTATCCCAACATGCATCTTCAGCTGTGAAACTGTGCTTGTGTCACTTCTACCAGGAATGGCTATGGAGCTGCAAACATGTGGATTAGAATAAAATCTGGTTTAATACTCTGCTTTAAACAACCTTTAAACACCTGAAGGAGAGGAAGGGAGTAGTGGGTGTGAATTGCCAGGCTGCACATAAAAGGAACACCAGCAGGGACTATGGATAGGGATGACTGGCATGCTGTGAAATAAATGGGCATGACAAAACRCCAAAATATAGCAAATATTCCACAGAATATTCATTATATACATCCAGAAAATATGGGATTAGTTTTTCTGGAGATTCTTTCTGTTCTGTTGTCCTGCTCCTCAAACATTACTGCCCCAGCATATGATAAGAATTCATAATTTTTAAGAAAATTGGAAGGAGAAAGGGTTTCTCGCYAACACTGGCTAATCATAATTTGGCACTGAACAATCTTCATTCCTTGGGYTTAGTTTCTCCCCTGGTTTACAGCAGGGGATGGAATGGGTGAGTGGGGGAGCCCATGGGGATGGACACTGGCAGAGCACACCATGTGTGATCCATCCATGAAACCAGAACCTCCCAGTGCCACTCCAYCCCTGTGGAGCAGGTGTTGGGGCTCTGAATGCATCTGCTCACCTCTTCCAAAGTYTTGACTGAAACTGGGAGTTCTGATCCCTCTTCCCTTGACAGGRCCTGTGTCTCTTTCAGGTTCAGCAGGAAGTGAGACCCAGCAGGATGTTCCTTGCCTTCTTGAAGAACTCTTCAAAGTGCTGGACTCTTTTTTCAAAGGAATTTTGAACCTACTCTATTGACCTGAGAATTTCCTACTAGGCAAGTGCCACTGTAATTTTTAGGCTCAAAACCAGTTTGTTGTACTGGTTCTGCATGGATGTGGGCTCTTGCTAAGGATAGGAGGATGTTCCTTTCAGTCAGAAGAGGGTATTTGAAGTTCAACACAGACTTTGTCAGCCAGGAGCTCAAAATTTTATCTGCTTGTGCCCAGTTGTAAGCAAGAGCAGCTCTATCCCTTCCTGTTTGACTGGTATCACAGCTTGAAAATAAACTAAATTGAGAAGCAGGTGCTSCATATGACCAGACAAATAAAAAGTTCAGGAAGACTTTCTGTATCTTCAGATCAAGATGAACTCAGATAAACTTGGGTTATTAAAAACASAAACAACATTTATCTTCCTCTTTTGACTTGCAAATTAACCTAAAACTCATATAACCAAATCTGATGGGAGTTTATTTTCAGCTGTAGAGTTCACCACAGATTTAAAAGACTAAACCCAGAATCAAAACTGCATATTGTGGGCTGCTCTTGCTTCCAGAGCAAAAGCCTACTTTGGTGAAAGGGAGTTGTAAGTTAAAAGAACAGTTAGAAATGCAGAATTGGATGTTTCTCATTCAAATGCAATAAGGATTTTGATTTGGATACTTTCTCATYCCCTTCGAAATGGTGTTTACCTACATCAGAGTTTAATAAGGTTAATGTGTTAGACGTTCCCCCAGTGTAAATTCTATCAGTGGGAAGAATACTGCCTGAATAAAGTCCTCCAGCTCTATTCATTTGCTTTCAATGTGTCAAATTAATTTTGCCACATGGGTAATAAAAGCTGTGCTTCTGTGTATTTCTGTAAACATCGTACAATTTAGAAAGTGTTTATGATTTCTTTCAACAATGAAGCTTAAACTGTGCACAGTCCACTACTGGTGAGTAATTTCAGAAGTGACTGAGGCATGTAATTGAGTTTGTCAGTGTAATTGTATTTTGGAATAGATAGTGGTGTGTTTTTTTCAGTCGTTAGTGAGTCTCGTATTTAGTGTGCTGATTAATTCTATTAGAGGAGTTAATTAGACTGAGGAGGTGGGGGTGAGGATGGATACAAATCACTTTCAAGCACTGCATTTAACTCAGAGTTGATTATTCTGKGCACAGAGAAATGCCTCCTCCCCCTGTTCTGGACTCAGGTGTGTGATTAGAGCTCATCAGTGCAGCCCCACGCCTGTGACAAGGACAGACAACGAGCATGGATGCAATTCTCTCTCCTTTCAAGTGTGAACTTCCAAATTAAGGCACTGCAGCGTACAGGGATGACCAGGGTTAAAAATAATAAGCTCCTGTGCATATTCTGGAAGAATAAAAATAATAATTACAGTATCTGTATTTCTGGCACAGCCTCTCCATATTGTTTCCTGTAAAGAATAAAAGGCAATAAGGAATAAACAGGCTTCACTTAAGGGCACTCTGGCTTTGCAGGCTTCAGAAGAGCTTGGGCTCCAGTCTTGACATGAGAGATTCAGAAAGGGGGGATGGAGAATTGAAACATCCTCCTCCAAAGCCAAACTATGCAAAATCAATATGCACACAATAGATTTTTAAGCAGCAGTTGATGTGTAATTTTTTAATTACCTGGAATATTTTCAATCAGACAAATGCAAGACACTGTCAGAAGAGCATTAAAACAAGCCTTGAGGCATCAACTGAGCTGCAGAAAAAGTGAAGGCCCTTTATAAACCAAATGTACACATTGGAAGATGATGTAATTTTCTGGAAAACAATCTCAGTCTGAATAAGCATGARGGAAGGATACTGTCAAATGAAACAGTGGTCAGGACCACAAGAAACCCAACATTTGGCATGTTGCAAGGAATTGTGATGCTGTGTCAGGGAGCTGCTCCCAGGCTGCCTGGTCAGGCCATTCCAGCACTGTCAGTAAAATCACCTCTTATCTCCCAACCCCTTCCACGCAGATAAAGCAGCTGTGGTCAGGGCATATTTTGGTAAGATTCAGAGTGGTAACATCTGGCAAATTCACATGTCATGTGCTGCTCCTTGCCCATGCACAGAACCCCTGTTCCCAGAGCTATTTGTTTCCCTTAGATAACAATGGCTGAGAGGTTATCAGCTGGGAATGGACACACCTCTCCCAATGGCACCACAGGCAGGGACCCTCAGAAACTTCCAGCAATGGGAAACTTCCCATCGGAAGCCASCTCTGATAATCCTGCTGAGAGGAGAAGAACTGGCAAGTTTCTCTCTACAAAACAGAAGGAAAAGGAAAAGGGCCCTGGAAAGTCACAGGAAGGCAAATAAAAACTTCTTGTCACCAGGCTCCTTCCGCTGGTCCTGGGAAGGGCCTCGCAGCTGCCTCTCACCAAAGGCTGTGCTCACAGCGTCAAACAAAACAAGGGGTCAGGGCTCTCCCTTAGAGATCCCAGCCTGCTGGAGACACTGGAGAGGGAGTCTTCTRGAAAGGGTTAGAGGAGCTGTAAAAGCCACCCACCTGTACCAGTAAAGCTGTTTAGTTTGGGTTTGATGGTGGTGAATGGACAGCCTGACTGACCCAGCTCGGTGTGGACAAAGACCCACTCGCTGATCTTCAGGAGCTGCTGTTTCACATCTCTGCAGGGGCTTTGCTTTGGGTTTGACTCGCAGTTAACAGGAAATGGAAAAGGAAGACTGAAGTTAGACAACTTTGCTTCCCACTGCTGACCTCTGCTGTCATCCCCATCCAGCCCATCCTGTCCCCAGCTCTTTAGAAGGGAATATGGAGCAGGATTTCAGGTGGTCTAACAGGACAGCAGTGTGGGGTGATGGCAAAAAGGGATGTGCAGGAATTCTGGAACAGTCAGCATGTGCCCAACAGCTGTGAGGGTCTGTGCTCCCTCCAGCTCTCTGCTCCCTGTCCCTGCCCTGTCACCTGTGTCCTTTGGTTTGTCTTTCTCTGAGTAGCCTAAGCAGATTGAAAAACCCTTTTCTTTGAAATAGATGATACTAAAAATGAATTATATCAAGTACAGAGTGCCAATCACACAGCTCATTTTTCTTATTTGTACAGTATATGTCAAAAAGATAGCCATAGTTTGCATGCCAATGTTCAGCCAATGTTTATCAAGCAAACCCCTTAGCTCCTTTCTTAAGTGACATCTCCCAACAGGGGGATTGTTTCAGCCATGGTGGCTGTTCTMTATGTCACTCCAAGCACTTTCCATCCACTTTCTGGGAGATGGAGATGGAATTTGGCTGATAAAAACTCTGAGCTGAGCAAACAGCTGCCAATGAACTMATCTTTAAAAATACTGTTCCTTGTCTGTCCAGAAAGGATTGCAGTTTGTTTCTGCCAGGAGGCTGATGAGCAGTAGAGGTGAGGGTCACCTTTGAGCTGGAGCCACAAACCTCTCCCAGGAGTCAGGGCCACCATCTCTGCAAAGTGTGGTGATGTGAGGTCCCCAGGACAAGGTGAGAGATGAGAATTTGACTCCAAGTTCTCAGAAGGCTGATTTATTATATTATATTATATGATATACTAAAACTATACTAAAGAAAGAGAAAAGATACAGACAGAAGGCTAGAAAAGAATGACAATAAAACCCGTGACAAACTCAGAGAGTCCAACACAGCTGGCTGTGATTGGTCATTAAATTAAAACAATTCTCCAAATCACATTCCAAAGCAGCAAAACATGSAGAAGCTGAGGCTYCTCATCTTGCCAGGAGAAGAAATCCTGGCAAAGGGATTTTTCAGAAAATGTCACGGTGACAGCAAGGCACAGCTGGGCYGCATCATTGGCATGGAGGACTCATCCAACCCCATGGAACAGGGGGAGTCCAGCTCTCCAAACCCACGAAAGTCAARAAAATCCTCTTCAACTTGAGTCTTTCTTACAAAGGTCCATCCAAACAGCCCAAGGGTCATGCTGAGCTTGCACCAGGATGGCCTTGACCTTGTGCTGGTCCAGACTGGCTGGGAGGGGAAGGACAGCAGGTCCAGCACTAACGTTGCATCCACGCTTCTCCTAGGAGGGACAACCCACCTCAAGTTTCACTGACTCCAGACCTTTGGAAAAGACCAGGTCTGTTAATACTCTTTTTTAAAAAGAAGGACCTAAATCACCAGAATGACTGAAGCAAAGCAGTGGCTGAAGAAACCATGTTTCCTGGTTCYAGCCATGCTCTATGGGAATATCAGGGAGGCTTTTCTGGGACAATTTGGAAAAGCACAATTATTTGAGGAGCTTAGGACCATTCTGCAGTAAACTTTTTCTTAGCTCTGCTTCCTGAGTCACTAAGTCATTGCATTGGCCCATAAAATGAGTTGAGAACCGATGTGAGTCATTCCTGTGTCAGGGGGTTGGATTATAACCACAACTACAGGCATAATTAAGATTTTCCTTCATTTCTCTTATGAGCTAAAATGGAAAAATCAGATTAACTCAGCTGTGCTGTAAGACTAACAGCAGAGGGTCTGAAAGACATGTTCATGTGTAAAGGTCACTGCATTGCCACTGGATCATCATTCTACTCACTTTACCCAGTAGTTTAAATATGTGTTTTCTGTCTTTCCCAGGCCTTTCATCTTCAACTGTCCAGGCAGCCAATAAGGCAGAATAAATGAGGAGCATTCAAAAGTTGTACATTTTAAGGCTTTCTATCATTATGCAAAATCTATATCATCATTAATCACTTCTTTTCCTAATGAATTTGGGGAYTCGTGTTTCTGCTGCTAAGTACTCAAAGGAGTTATTAAATTTATGGCTGTCTGGTTCCCCCATCTGTTTCCATAAAAATTTACTGCAATTATTATTTCAGCAGAATTTCTAAACCTTGCCAGACTTAAGAACAGGGAATGCTACTGTAAGCATGAGGGGGAGCTAATGGCATATGAGTGGCAAAAAACCACCTAAAATCCAGATTAAACCAGCCTTGCCTGTAGTTTGCATGAGGGTTAAGGCAAGAAAAGGAAGACTGACAAAATTAGGAGGGCTGGAAAAATTCCTGTCCATCCAGGTCCAGCTGTCCACTGCTGGCTAGGTATTAGGAAAATATTTACTTAATTTTCATTTTTCTGAAGCAGGCAGCTCCAGGAGCATGTGGGCMGAGGTCTGAGCACACAGAGGGGCCATGGGACACTGGGGTGGCAGCTGGAGGACAGAACCAGTCCTGGGAGGAATTTCTGGGAACAGGACTCTGCTTCCTCCTGCCAGAGCCCTGGTRTCAGGGGGCTCTCTGATTTTACTACACCAAAGCTGTGGCCAGGAGCATTGCTGGCTATCCCTGGCAGAAATAAGCTGCAGAATAAAAAYCTGTGCTGCTGCAAGAGTCTGCAAGGAGCCCTCACCTTGGAGTGTGCACCCCAGGAGTTTAAGGAGGCTGTGACAAGGCTGTCTCCTGGAGAAGGACCAGGATCACACCCTTCTGGTGCACAGAGCTGCTCTCCTGCCCAGGAAGAACCCTTTGCTCTGCATGAATTTCACAGGTCTCTGGCTGTTTGTAATAAAATGGGACAAACAACATTTTTATGATCAAAGATATGTGTTTTGTTCCTCATCTGCCACGATATGCTCCTGTGGGGCATCACAGCCTCTTGGGTGCTGGTCATATCATTGAAGTCCCCCTTCAGATGGCTTCMCTGGACCCATTATGCACCTGCTTATTGTCAAATTAGGAGGATCCCTGAGTCTTTATTTTCACTGTATTTATGCCAGGATAAATTTTTGCAGCTGATAAATTTCCATCTGCTTTTATGAACACTGGGATGGGCTTTTCCTTCTCAGGMAGGAAAAGTTGTCGGGTGTTGCCCAAGCTAAAGCAAAAACAATGATCCAAGAAGGATCGACTGATGGAAGGGCTTGACTCTGGTGTGCCTGAATTGCCCAGAAGGAAGATAATGAAGAGAATGAGAAGAGCAATTGCTTCAATAAATAAACTGGAACATGTGTGAGACCAACACCACCAGGGGCAGATATATGCCAAGAAGTCTGTTTTTAACATCTGCTCTTCAGCAGCCTTAATATGTTATGACCAGATCAATAAATCTTCTGCTGCTGGTGTCAGATATCCAGCAGCAGCCAGAGAGTGGGGAGGAAATACACACAAAGAATAGAACATGCTTCCATATTCACTGATCCACACATTCAGCCATTTCTGTGCAGGTGCATTGTTGTACTAGTGGAAGGATTAATGTGAAATCAATGCAAAATAAGTGTTTAAGTAGCTCTGAGAAAGAGGAGCCTTGAGTGGCTKATACTCACTCCCTAAAATCTCTTTTTCTGCAGAACATAAGCTAGAGGGTTGCTGTGTTGCTGGCAGCTCATATCCCACTCAGTGCATCCAAAGATGCAGCATCTTCCTTACCCTACCACAATTAAAAGGCTTTTTATCTCTTACCAAGGTTTTTATGTGCTGCAAAGGCTGAGGGAAGCAGGTGAGGTGGTGTAGGCATAATGGCCATTTTTAAAAGCACTCTTACCAACATGCAGCCAGGTTGGGCAGAGAAAGAAGAGCAGGGAACAAAAAAAAGAAGATTAAAGGAGGGGCTGAGCACAAAAAAATTGGCTGTGGTGCTGGCAGAGTTTACACTTGCAGCAGGATGAACACAAGWGTTTGTTCTCTCCTCTGCTTCAGGGTATTGCCCTGCAGTGCCTGGGACAAGCCCCACGGATGCCCCTCAGCCTCCCCAGCTTGCCCTCCAGCCCTGAGCTCCAGCCACAGCTGGACTCAGGCCTGGAGAAGCTGAAAATAGAGTTTAACATGAATATCTGCAGTTCAGGTGCAGTCAGGCACTACCTGTGCAAGGCTCTGCTGAGCCCATCTCCTTCCCTCACAGTGGAGCAAKGCTGGAGAGCACCCTCAGCATTTTCTTGCAGAGAAGAAAGGATGTGAGAAACCAGATCTCCTTCTTCACTCAATTTACTTTTCAAGCCCRAGGGGACTCCACTGAAGGACTTGGCCCAAAGACTGATGTCTGGCCTATGGTATTAGGCAGAACTTGTTCATTTAAGACAGGACAGTGGCTTGGAAGAATAGAAGGTTGTGAGCTCTCTGATGCAGCAGCAGTTCTCCTGACAGAAGGTGACAAATAAAGGAGTCAGTGCCACGGAGTGTATCTGGAAGCTCTGCACTGAGCAATGTGAAGAATGCTTGCTGTGACCCCAAGAACCTTTACATCAAGAAACCTCCTGGGCACGTGAGGGTAAAAAGGTCTTGTTTGAAGTGCTGCCATGGCTGGGTTCTGGGGATGGCAGTGAGTCCAAAAGCCTGCTTCATTTACTGCAGATGTCTGATCTTTTCCCTCAATATGGCTCCAATGTGCTTTATTTAATCACAGACACGGACCTGGAAAGTGAGGAACTTTCAGCTTTTGAGTTTATTTAGCCACTCAAGAGAAAACCATCTGGAAATGGTAGAATTCAGGTTCTTTTTATTTCTGTGTAAATAGCAGGGTTCATTCAGAGAGCCAGGTGCTCTGATGGGTGTTACTGTAATAACTGCTCAGAGTCCAGCCATCCCTGTATTACAGCTGGAACATGGAACTGTGGCTCCTGCTTCTTCCAGAAACCAGGATCAAAGCTTTTGCAGAATCACAGAATGGTTTGGGTTGGAAGAGACCTTAAATATCTAGTTCTAACCCCTGTGCCCTGGGAATTTTCAGGAATTAATTCCTAGGACAGCAAACCAGCCTGCCTTAGATTTCAGGTGCTCAGACATCCATACTGGGGCAGGYGCCCATGGTAGGAATGCCAAAGGAGCCCACTTATTTGATCACTCCTGAAATGAAACAAATGTTTCTTAATAAGCACAATACATCCCAAACTAAAGCAAAGTACTGATAACCCACTAAACTACCATAAAAATTGTAAGTTAGAGMCAAAAAACCAAGGAGCTGCCTTAAAAATCTAAGGACGTTGAGAAATGCAACACACTTGAGTTCTTTATATTTTTGCCTGTAGAGCTTTTGAGCTTTTCACTCAAAATGAAAATGAAGACTAAATGAAATGAAGGCTGCTCTAACATCACCTGTCTCCAGGGACTGAGGCAGCTCAGAAAAAAATCAGTGTTGTAGGAGAGCTGTAATGAATTTGGTGGAGCTGGCAATGGCAGTCCCTGTGCTTGCTGTGGGCAGATGTTACAGTCCAGGGCTGCACAGTGCTTCCCACCTGCAAACACCCTGAGCAGCCTGATGGAGAGCAGCTGAGCTGGACGTGAGGCATCATCACACTCCCAGCATCCAAAACTCCAAACCTCCACATCCAAAACTCATCCCAAGAGATGTGCCTGCAGCCAAGGAAACCTTGGAATTGGAGCCTGCCTGAATTTTCTGGTTCTGCACACACTGCAGCGCTGTCCAACATTCACTCTTTCTTCCTCCTCTAGAATCACATTTCCAGTAATTCCAAGTGTGGTTTCCTGCTGGGTGAGGATTGTGGGAGGACTCTCTGCCAAAATCCTCTCTGCACCTTTTGGAACCACTGATTAATTGAATGCCTTTTGTAGAAAGGGGGGAGCCAGCGGGACACGAACACAGAACGTAAAAGCCTTTGGGCTAGGGGTGAAAAATGGCATTTTCCATTCCAGGAGAGCAGGCAGAGCTTTGGGAAGAGGCAGGGGTAATGCCCCTGGCCAGGAGGATTTATTGCTTTTGCTGTGCACTCATTCCTTGACTTTTTCTGGCAGCTCATTCCTTGTTGGAATTCCTGAACATTCCTGGTTGGAACATCCCTGGGGGAACACCCCATGGGCAGTGTGCAAAAAGGGGTTTTTTAAGTCTTAAGGCTCATATCAAAAGACATGTGATCCAGGTCTTAGGTCTCCCTGCTGAGGCCCAGGAAGAGTTAAGGTATTGACTCTGACACCCTGAACAGTGAAAGATTCCCTTCCCTCTGAAGGTCTTACAGCCCATTCTGTCAGCCACACTGCAGAACCCATGTCTCTCTGCTGCTGCTTTTATAACCAGTGAGGAGGGAATGATGCTGCTGTCTAATAATCAAATAATCATTACTCTGTACTTGGAGGGAAAAAACAGCCTTTGTAACAATGAGTAATGCCATTGCAATATACAGTGTCTGGGCTAGAGATAAGCATGGCTGAGAAATAAGCTGCAGCATCAGATYCAAATTCAGCCTGCATGTTCTTCAGGACCTTTAGRCCTGGAGATGAAAAGTCCTCCAGCTCTGGGGACAGTGGCTGTTGATCTTGCTTCCCTCCTGCTTTCTGGTTTTTGCTGCCTCTTTTCACCAAGTCCACTGAATTCAGTGAGAAAACACTCAGAAAGCTGAGTAAGACTTCCTTTTGATTTGCCCATCTGGCCATCTCCTTTGCTGTGTGTGTATTTTGGGGTAAATGATGGGCAAAATGGAGTTCAGACGTGCTGTAAGCACCCCTGTAAGCAGTCTTTTCCATTTGAGTTCCCATAGCATATATTGTGAGTCTGTGAGAATGATACGAGCAAGGTTTTTACAGTCATGTGGAGTGAGTGGATGTCCTTCCAGGGGACTTTCCAGCAGTGGCTTAAAATATGGGGAGCAGATACCACTGTCCCTTGTTGCTTTTCACAATTCTTTTCTCTCATGAGGTGGGATAGCGACCCATGTTCTGGGACCACTGCCTTGCTGGCTGAATAGCACAGGCATAGCTAAAGGAGTTAGACTTTCTTCTTTGCAAATCTGGCGTCTGACTTCATCCCAGTCTGTCAACTGAAAATTATCAAAAGACTTTTGTGAGTTTTCTAATTTCTGGATTAATGCTGGCGGATTTTCAGGGTTTAGTGTCTCATTTTGGTTCGAGAAATCTGTACCAAACACTGGGGGGACTCTGGAGCTGTTTGGGAACAGTTCTTTTTCGAAATTCTTTCGTGTTGGGATCAAAGGGTTGGCATTTGCAGGGGAAAAATAATTCTCTGTCTGTCCTGTATTTATTAAAGCAGCTGTCATATTCCACCCTCACCCTTCTCGTCGCACACTTTGTGTGCAGGGACGCGGCTATGCGGGCTAATCGCCATACAAAGTAGTCCCACTCGGTGCTAGGRCAGTGGAAGGCGAAAACGCGATTGGGTGTTTGAGGAGATGCGGCCGCGATCGGGCGCTGCTGCGGCCGGCTGCGGGATGCGGCAGCGGAGGCAGGGAAGCAGGCGGCGGAGGCGCAGGACGAGACAGCGGAGGCACATTAAGCATCGGTTGTGCAGGGTTGCAGGCTGCGGAGGGATGTGTGAGAGATGTGGGTGTGGTGCGGCTCCTCAAGCTGCGGCAGAGGGAGAGAGGCGGAAGGATACGTGCAAGGCGCTGCAGCGTCGGGCTGCTGCGGTGCCGTGTCTAGAGGCGTGAGAGGGCACAGGGGCGGCGGCTGTGGCTGGGCAGCGGCSCGCAGCGGCTCGGAGCGGCTCGGGAGCAGCAAAGGCGCGGCGAAAGCAGTGGGGGGGGCGGCGGGCCGCGGGGAGAGAAGTGCGCATGCGTGCGCCTGATCCCGGCAGCAGCGCTGTGGTTGGATGAGGAGGGGCGGAGTGATAAGGCTGGTGCGGGGGTGTAGGATTGCGCATGCGTGGATTGCGTCACTAGGTCAGCCAGGCGGGC
>JACDOX010000045.1:2939741-3157527 GCA_014549065.1 Cardinalis cardinalis | reverse complement strand
AATTCATTTTTCTCCATGGTTTTGTTTTGTAGGCTGGTGGAGTTGCTGGTGTGTGTGTTGACTTGATCCTTTTCCCCCTGGATACTGTAAAAACAAGACTTCAGAGTCCTCAAGGATTTAGGAAAGCTGGTGGTTTTCGTGGCATCTATGCTGGTGTTCCTTCCACTGCAATAGGATCCTTTCCAAATGGTAAATTCTCTTTGGATTGTGCTTTGTCTTCTTTAAGTAGTAATTTGTGTCCCATAGAACATTCATGTCTGTGGCTTCCTCTGCTGTGGGTGCCTGGATTCTGAGAGTCCATGTCCAGATGTGAAGAGCAGTTTCTAGAATTGCAGGGCTGAGCAAACTTGAGCAAGGCTGGAGTGAAGGCTGCTGCAGGTTTGCAAGGCTGATTCCTTGGAAGCACTGCTGGAGATAAGGCTGTCCTTGCTTACAGGAGCACACGAAAGCATTTCTGGGTGCTGAGGAGGGCTTGAGTCTTGCTTGTCTTGGACACTTTTGTCACGACCCACTCTTTGTTGGCACTGGAAATRAATGGARTTTSAAAATGCTTGAGCAGTGCAGGTGTTTGAGTGAATTGCCCTGGGGATGCTGTGGCCATCTCCCTGAAACAGCAACACTTATATTGTAAAGACATCAGGAATACTTTTGAATCTAAGGCTTTACAAAAGTAGATACTTTTAGTCCCTGCAGAGAAAAGGCCTCTGAAATTCCTGATGCCTTTGTCCATTTTGTCTTTGTAGGGAGGGATGAAAAAACAGCAATCTGTGCTGTAAATGTTAGGAGAACTTTGCTGACAAATCCACTGACACCTTCAGATGTTTGATGTCCTTCATAAGGTGATATAAAAAAATTCAGTTCTTTATCTTGGCTGCTCTGTTATCTCCTTTTGAGGTGATAAGCATCTTTTGATTAGTAGAAGGCAATTCACATGGCCCTTCTCTACAATTAAAATCTGTTCACCCTCAAGACATGTCATTTTTTCAGTATTTACATCTCCAAAATCTGCACTGTAGTTTTATCTTTCCAACGTATGACTGAGAACTGAAATTATCTTTAGGAAAAGGAATAACCCTTAAGGTGTAAGTGCCTTTGTAGYTGACTGTTGCAGTGAATAAACAGCTCAAGTTGCTCTGCTCAGTTTAGTTTTGTTCATTTMTTTTTCACTGCACAGAACTTTTACAAATCCTTCAGAAGTTTGAAAAAAAATGGATGGAGCTAAATTCAAAATATTTAACTGACAACAGCTAGGAAGAAGTTATTCATTAACTGCACTGAAACAGTTTTGCACATTGCAGGATAACAGAATTGTATCAATTAATGCTTTTTGGGGTTGTTTTTCTTTTCAATAATCAACTGATGTGTTTGTTCTTCCCTTCCTCCCCSCCTCAAAAAAAGGACYATTCATTCAGTTCAACCAAGAGGTSATCCCTCTACTCTATYTATGGATATGGAAGATACCAGTTTTTCAAAATGTGCTGGACATCCTTGGCTAATTAACACATGTTTCTGTACCTCACTACTAAATGTGGCCTGGAGTCCTGACACCTTCAGTGTTAATGGGAGGTTTGCCAGAGATAGCCAGAAGCATCAACTTCTGAAGGAATTCTCTCACAGATTCTGTTGATATTGTTGTACTGTTTTGGTGTAAAAATATCCTGGTTTTAACTATAGCCCTGTGGTGGAGGAACAGTGCAATGATTGCATGTATTCTTGAATTTCAGCTGCTGCTTTTTTTATYACCTACGAGAATGTGAAATCCCTGCTGCCCCATGGATCTTCATCTTACTTGTCCCCTGCAACACACATGGTGGCTGCCTCCCTTGGGGAAGTGGTAAGAAGGAAATTCATCTKTTGTGTGTCCAGGGGAGGGGAGGAAACCATTCAGTTATGGGARCTCAGGTTTGGTGTCATATCTTGTGACAGTTCTTGCAGCAGCCTGGTTTCTCACTGTTGGCACAGTGTCTGGGGCTGGGTGTTGAGCTCTGAACACCCCAGGCTGCTCCTGCCAGCCCTGGCCACCTCTGCTCTCCTTTTTTTGGCACAGTGTGTCCTGATAAAATGGGGGCAGATGGTTTCTGCAGGTTTGAGGTAAGGAAATGAGCTGTATGGAAACAAACAGGCTTCTCTGGCTCTTTTGCAACTCAAACTTAGCCAATGGCATGGTGCAGAAGAATCTGTTGTGTCTGTGGTTCCATACTCTGCTTTTATCAACTGACTTTTTTCTTTTCTTTCCCATGGGGGCTTAGCTTAGGTGTATGTTGGTCCCAAGCTACCAGGAGTGTGGAGATGCCATTTATTTCAGCTGAACACCATGTGCCTCACTACTACAGCAGCACAGCCTGGCTGTTTCCATGGGAAGCAGCTCAGCTCTCCCTGCTCTCTGTGRGATCAGCTTTGACTCCCAAGTAATTTTTATTCTTCTGTGGAAATGTTACTGATTAGATTGAATGAGATTTAGCCAAGAAACTTAATTTAACATACCAAGTTCATGAAGATAGATGAGTGCAGCACCTATAACCTCTCTGGTAGGGGTAGATAGAAGGTGATAGAGGTAGGGCTGGGTGGGATTTGTTTGTGTTCCTGCCTCAGGTGGATTCTTTYTGAGCTTGGTTAGAGCCTGTGCTGTCAGGTTGTAACTTCTAACTTAAGGCAATGCACAGAACTTATTTCCATGAAGATTCTCTGAAGGCTGTTAGAAATCAGCAGGAGGTTATTTGCCACCAGTGCACAGCCCTAAAACTCCTTGTTTGCCTGATGTGTCATGGAACAGCAAAGCCAGGAGGTATTTTGAGCTTCTCAAGTGCTATTGCAGAATCAAGCAAAATGACAATGGTGCCAACACTTTGCAATAAAAGTAGTCTCTTCTTTGTGGAATAGGTTATTCATGGTGCACTCCCTGTGCCTGTGAGGATCCTGTGAGAAAATCACAACCAGTAACTGAATCAGCAGTAGCCAAAGCCCAGCTGGCTACAGATGACTCCTTCCAACAGAGCCTGTTGCCATTTGTTGCCTGTGCTGGTCTGTGACCTTTACAGCTCAGGCAGTTGCTGTTTTCATGTTGGGGCTGGCAGAGATGGTGCAGCACAGGCAAATGAGCTGCTCAGGGCTGTCCCATGTGCTTGGCTCTGACTACTCTATATACCATTATACAGAAATGTGTCATGGTAGCCACTGAAATGGTAGAGTGGCTTTATGGTGTGGGAACTACAGTGTTGTAATAGCCATTTTCTACCTCATTTTCCTGGTTTTGGTAGCTTTTCTTCTCCTTTTGGAGTGATGGGTGTGAGGAGAGAACTAAGTTCTAAAATAACCGAGATAGATATTTAGAGATTTGCTACAACAAATCAGTAATAAAATAACACAAAGCAAGACCTTCTCGTGTATGTTTTATGTGAAGTCTTAGTTAAACAATAGAAATATATAAACTAGTCCAAATTACACTAGGCTGAAAGTTATAATTACAATTTTATTGATTAGTCATTAAATTTCAATCAGGGCATAACCACTGGGACTATTATTTTGTCAGTAGTTTTTTTGATAATCTGTAGTTTTCTTCCATTTTATACTTCATGATTTAAATTGCTTCTCAGTGTGAAACATTAAGCCAAAGACTGTCATGTTAGGATTCTTAAGGCATGTCTTTGCATTTCCATGGCTTTTTACAAAACAGAGAAATTAGAATTTAGAGCAAGAAAGTGTTGATGGATTTCTAGGTTTGCTGTTCCTTCACTGGTGAGTGTAAATGAGTCAGATACCTTCTTGTGCACCAATAAAATGTGAATACGTGCAAATCTTAAATGTGTGTTTGTGGTGACTAATCTGTGTTTTGAATGTGACCTGTTAAAAATTAAGAGAATAGGTAAAGAGGAAGAGATAAAAAGGTTGCTTCAAGATGTGATAAGATATATGCGAGAAATCAGTCAAATGGGAGCTTTTGGTTTTTATAACAGTCACTTTCCTGTATTGTTTACAGGCTGTGGAAATTTACAGGAGAAAAAGTCCTCTGGAACTAGTTTGGTCCATTTTCCAGTTCCAGGCTGGGGGAGACAAATCCAAGCAATAAAAAGGCAGGGATTGCAGCAGTGTTTTGATTTGTTTTTTGTTTGATTTTTTTTTTTCTTTTAGGCAGGAGGAATATAGAAAGCTAATCTCATCTCCCAGAGTGAGATAAAGAAATGTACATACAAAATCTTACCATGTTAAGCATAATTATTTTTTCCTACAACTTAATCTCKCTGTATAGGGACTCTGAATATCCCATAATATATTAAAAACTGCTTACAAAGGCACATCCAAAACTCTAGAGGGCAGATACATGGTGTATCATCTCATCAAGGAAGGAGAAGGTTGAAGGATACATGAGTTGGCAATGAGGGAAAAGCCCTTATTATGCCACTTGTGTAACTGAAATCTGGAGATAGAAAACACACTGACTGCATCCAGGAATTTGGAATTTTTCATCTTGACTCTGCTTTGCCCTGTATGTTTAGTCTGCCTGTATCTTTACAGTGAGCTGCCAAATGTGCTTGGAAAACGTGATATCATAGGGAGTGGAAAGGAAAACCAGATGTTCTGAAATGTTRCTTTTAATATTCTGAGGTGGTATGAGTAACTCTGAGAAGGAGCAGCATTTTTAGGATCCTAGTGCCCATTTTCAGTAGTAACCAAGTGTGTCTTGCAGGCCCAGAGTTAACTGTACAGATTTTTTAATGTCAGTTTAATATGAGTGTGTGTATTAATTACGAGAAACTTTGCTAAATAGAACTCSCCCTCTGAGCCTCTCCTACCAAGCTCCTGCAAATGTGGTTTTGTGGGACAAGTTTAAGATTGTCCCTGTTTGACCAATGAGGTTTCCCTCAGGAGTGCTGGATTCAGCACAGCTAATTTGGATTCAGCACAGATAATTTTGCATCCCACTGGCTTTACCATGGAGGTGAGAATAAAGTTGTTTGGCTCACATTCCAGAGAAGGGAGCTGACAACAGCCCTTTCCCATCTGATACTTAGATATTGTTACGGTTACAATATGGGCTTTGCARGATATTAGTGAAAGTTTTGGGTTGTTGCCTGTAAATTGTGGGTTCACTCTTATCTTTCTGACCTTTTGTTCTGGATTGACATTTTTGATGACATTGCCTTTCTTTTTTTTTTTTTTTCCTACTTTGCAAGACAGCAAACTACCTTGACTTTCAGAGAGGAAGTGAGGGGAGAAGGCTGAGGACCAGCATGGGAGGGAGGTGTCCTGTATTTTTGGCAGCTGGTGGGAATGACCCTGCTCTGGGTCTTCACCAGCTGAGGTCACTGAACTGCTTTTGTCCTTGTGCAAGTTTCTAGAGTACTTTGGGATTAAAAGTCTGGAGATTTGAAAAGCTTAAAAATTTGTCACTTCAGTGGGGAGAAGGGATCATGTGACTCCACAGGGCAAGGTGAGGACAGGTATTTCAAGGTGAAATTCCAAGCTCACTTGGAATTCCAGTGCGTTACCACTTGAGGTACTTCTGTGATAAGAGCAAAGTGTGTGGTTCATCTGTGATTAGCATCTGACCCTTCATATTAATAACTTTGGAATTTTTTTTATCTGCTGTTGGGATGTATCAAATAGGAAAACTTCTTAATGCAGGAGTTATCTTTCTAGGGAATTCATTTACCCTTCTCTTCCAGTATGAACTTGTTTCTTAGAAGAAGCAAGCTCAAATGCATGCAAGTTTACAGTATTACAAATCATGATTCTGTAGAATGACATTATAAGTATGCTTTTAATTCAAATAAAAGAGCCAGTTGTATGTTTTACTTTATTTCATGCTTGCGGGGTTTTATTTCTGCATAAAAAAAGGCATTCTAGATGTGGACAACACTGTTGTCTATCTCTGTCCACGAATCAGCCCTTCATCTCTCTGCCCTGGCAGCATTGTTTGAMACATTTAACTAGTTTCAGTTTAAGGGAAGAGTGGGAATCTCCAAAAGGTTATTGGTGTGGATTCCAGGAGAGTAACTGGCTAAGTCAGAGAAGAAAGTTGTTATTAATGCCTGTTCTGAGGAGAAGGCAGAAGCATGAGTCAGACAAATCCGCAGAGTAATGGAATGAAAATCTCCAGCAGGATAATTGGCCAGGGCTTTACAGCRTGGTAAGCTCTGGAAGATCAGCTTGCAAGAGCCAAATCTAACAGAGACAAGACAGCCACTCACATCAGACATGAAGTTAAGATTTTAGGTATTTCAAACTCTAAACCTTGCAGTGTTGGAAGATGTGACTTTTCAGTTCAACAGGAAAGTTGGACACTTTAGGGAGAGATGATTTTAGTTCAGCAAAGAAGAGATAAAGAACTTGTGTCTAGACTTTGGCCTAATGRCTTTGAATATTTTTGCTATTCCTTTTCTAAAAGCTGAGCTAATAAAGGGACAAAACTGTTCTGCATTTTGTGCTTTGCATCCTGTCTCCTCTCAACCAGTGTGGCATGTGCTGGCAGATCATAGTATTCATGAGTAGTGTGCAAATGCCAGCAGTCAAAGTGTGATGGGACCTTTTCCACAATACTGAAACTTTTTTTTCTACTTTCATTGATCAGTGCCTGTGATTTTGGCTGTGACTGTGCCTTTTGTGCTGTGCAAATCTGGCTGCACACAGGCTTTGAGAAAGGGAATACTCCAACCCTGGCAAGATGAGCAGTGCTGGGGAGTGCAGCAGCGTAGGTGGTCTTCTGAATTAATCGTGGTGGGGTTTGAAATATTCATACATGAATCTTTGTGAGGTCAGGTCTGCAATACAGATGCTGTAGGATTTTTGCCAAATCCTTATGCAGAAGCAGTGGTTAGGAGATGGCTGGGAGAGGTGAGACTGYTGCCTTTGAGAGGTAGTGGAGAAAGAGCAGAGGACGGATGGAAACTCGGAGCAGCGGTTGGGAATTGGTTGTAAACCAACAAACTCATCATTAGAGGAATTAGAGGCTGAAACAGCAAATTAAGAACTGTCAAATACCTAGCCAGCCACCCATGCTGATCTTCTCTTGTGTGCCCCATGCTAACTGCACGTAGTGCATCCTCTTCATCAGCTGCTCTCCCCACACTGCTTTGTGCAACCTGCTCAGTTCAGGGCTTAGAGAATATGCTGCTCTGCAGTACAGCTTGATGGTTTCATGTCTTTTGATCATAGGGCTGATAATCCGTTGATTTAGAAGTATTTGTAGCTCAGAGTGTCTTCAGAGGAAAGCAAATTTGGATTAATAAGTTATAAGTGTAAAGTATTTCCTGATGGATTTCCTGACTTGCTGTACCAGTCAGCTTTGGAAATGTTTGAGACACTTTGGAATAAGCTTACCTTAACCAATGTACTATACAGAGTTTGTCAKGAATGACTCTGAATAGCTCCATATGTGGACAAGCCCATAATTCTTTAAGTGAAAAGGCTGAAGGAAAGAGTAAGGTATCAATTAAAGGAAAAATACTTAATAAAATACAATGTAGTTGAAATTTCCATATTCTGGGCCAATGTAAGCCCAAGAGAGTGAGCAAATTGCAAAATACTAGTCTTCTTTCAACAGGAGACTTAATGTGTTTTCAGAAAATACTGCCTGTGTTCTCTTGCCTGGAATCTCATTACTGTCTGTCCTCCTGTAACTCAGCCTGACCCCACTTGGCTGCTTGGACACAGTTTTATGCTGGATGGGATGCACCACACCATTTTTGCTGAAAGAATGGTTTGGCTGCTGGATTTAATGAGTTTCTTAAGCCTTTTAAAATAAATTTAACAGACTTTCRTGGTGAAAGTGTTGCTGGAATAGATTGGATCATGCAGATGGTTCTGTACATTGACTTAAGGGTCTATTTTTCTTAGGTTTTAAGGATTTCTGTCTTTAAATGTGGTAGTAATTTATGACTCAAGCATACACCAGGTTAAGGAAGATTTTTTTTCAAGTTATTCAACTGCCTGATTTTGCTGCTTGAGTTTAAACCAGCTGCTGGTGATTGTAYTGAGGAACTTCAAAATCTCTGGGACACAGTTTGTGCAGGAGTACAAGAGGTGTGTAACRTTAGGCTACTTTTAGTAAGTTTTAGGTCTAGTTTTAAAAAGGAAAGAAAACTCTACATTGCTTAAATGTTAAAAGACCAACTGATTTATGCAAAGCACAGAAACTTTAAAAACATCTGCAGTGAGAAGTACTTCTGCAARGGAGTTTTTAGTGTCAGCCTTGTCAGCTTCACAAACTTTCCCTGTTCCCTGCCTGTCAGCTGATGTAACTGGAGTAAGAGTTTCTCCTTGCTGTGAACAGTGCTTGGCACAAATTCCCAGTGCTGGAGGACAGAAGTTTTCTGAGGTGTATCTGACGGGGCTAAAGGAAAGGTAGGCAGGGAACCCACAGCAGGATTTGCTGGGAATGGATCTGGGCAATTGAAGAGCCATGTGTGGGGAAGGAAATCTGAGAGGGGCAGGAGCCCAGTAGCCCTGAGAGGGCTCCTGAAATGATGGATGAGGAGCCAGCTGGGGATTTCAGGCAGCTGGGGTGAAAAGGCTCAGCCAAGATGGCCATTGTGGAGGAACAAGTGTGTGGTGCTGCAGATGATGCTCTGAAGCAGGAGGAGGCAGCTCTGGGAAGGAATAAAACAGAGCTGTCGTAGATTTGAAAATGACAGGATGAAATAAATCTSCAAAACGGCTCTGCAGATTCCAGGTAAAGTCATCTAAGGTGGGAACGTGGAGGAAGTTGAAAGGGTTTGTGCAGAAACTCCAGTTTTCCAAATGCTTGTGACATTTGGTCCCTGTGAATGGTCTCATCTCTGAAATAATATGTTGTTAAGCTCTGGGAGGTGCTGAGATCTGAGGGATCTTGCTGGGTGAGATTGTTCTTTGAAGAAATGTTTCCTGCCAGCATACAGGGCAACTGCAGTTAAATTAATGAAGACCTTGTTGTGTCAGTCAGAGGAAAAGACTGGACAAAGAGCTTGGCATTGTCTAAACTTTCCCATCCAGAGCCCATTAGTCAAAACTTGTTCTCTCCATGGGGTTTAAATTAGGAGTGGAGTCACCTGTTGATGACCCCAGCAGCTCTACACAGGACTGAATTTCTCTGTGCAGGAAGGGCACTCCGGGCTCTATGGGGGGAAATAAGATTTAGCATATTCTGAGGCTTTGTGCTGAAGGTGAACACTTTCCCTGGGGCTGGCATTTAAAGACAGTGGACAGTACATGCTGGGGGCACTTTCTGTCATCCCTGGAGACAATTCCCTCATTAAAACAGGGGTTAACTCTTCCATTCTGTATTCTCTGTGCTCTGGCAGCTGGCACAGCCTGCTGCAGTTGTGACCCACAGTGAATTACTGGCCAGAGAAACTTGTATTTTTGTTGTGTCTTGGTCAAAAGGGCAGCAGTTATTTAGATGAAGGTTTATTGGTGGTTGAAATGTTTTAGGTCTGTGATTGCAGCAGTTCAGACACTCTGTCCAAGGAATATATGTAATCATATATATGAATATGAGGATATTTCATGTTCCTCCTCTTTTCTGCTCATTTTCCTGGTGGTGGGAAGGGTGAGGCAGTTCATCTTCCATCTACAGCTCACAGCTCATGATCCCTGCTAGCTAATGTTTCCAACCCAAGAGCTGTTACCACAGTTAGAAGCACTTATTTGGAGGATGAAATACTTTGCTAATCTCATAATATTGCAGTCATTTTTCCCTTCTGTTGAAGAGGGGCATCCCAGGGAGAGCTGAAGAACCAAGCATAAATTCAGAGTTTGGAGAGGCATGGAAAGCTGCAGTGCTGAATTCAAGTTTTGCTGAGAGCCTTTGACATGAACCAAGAGGGAAATTTCCCCTTTATTCTCTAGATCCAATGGAAATCTGCAATTTAAGGTCTTTCAATTTTAAACTTGCCTATTATTTTWATAATTCAGTTATCTGAGAAAGGGAAAAGGACATTTTTCATGTTTCAGATTAAAAATAGTAACTTCMTACTTGGAAGGGAGCATCTGACATAGAAACTGAGACACTGAGATTATGACATATTAATCTATTGAGGAAGCAGCATTTTTTTAATATTAAAAAACCCCCAGAAACAAAAAAGCAAACTTGAGCTCCAAGGTAACWTTTGTCTGCAGCAGTATGGTCAGGGCTAATGCAGGTTACACTTAAAAACCCTCAAAATCCCAATTTATTGCTGCTTCTCTTTGAGCAGGGTGGCAGAGTTGTTCTGTTTTTCTTGCTTATTTTACATTCTGTTCAGCAAGCAATCCTTCTGACCTTCAGAAATGGGGTGAGAGATTAGGATTTTGTTAGCAGATTGACTGCAGCCTGAACATATGTCCTTTGATAAATCATAGGATCTTTGTTGTTGTCATTTTTGTGCAGCAGCTTTTCCTCCCTAATGGGTTAGTGATTATCTTGCACAGGTATTGTGAGGTTCAGCCTAAAGTTTCTGCTCTCTGGATGCAAAATTTTATAGTGTCATAAATTATATTTTTATTTARGAGTAAACTTATGCAAATGAAATTTCAGAGAAACTGTCTCCAGGCATATTCCTTTAGTTTTSTGTTAAGTATTTAACTAATACGGTGAATGTCAATTAAAGCTTCCCAGCCTACTCAGACAGATAAAGTCCTTAAAACTAACATCCTGTTGAGAACTTTAAATATTAAAATCCTTTAGAAAGGGTTCTAAAGGGTTTAAAACTGCATCAAAAGAAAAGATTTCTGGAGCTTATTCCATGTTTCTGTACTAAATTTTCAAGTAGGTTGAGCTATGCAAGCCAGAGATTTGCTCAGAGCCACTGAGTGCAGGTTCCTAAATCACCAGCCACTCACAAATTCCATAGCAGGCCTTTGTCCTCACACTGCCCTTCTCCTGCCAGGGAGCAGAATGACTGGCTAATTAATAGGTGGAAAAATATTTGGTCTTGATGCTCACCTGAGCCCAGTGCAGAGAATAGTCCAGCTCATTAGCCAGGAGCTCACCAGGTGCCACAAATGAAGCTCTTGCTTCAGTGGGCTTACAGCAGGGCTAATGTCTGTCTCTTATTAAAGATAACAAGTGCTCGGACTCGCTGGCTGTGGGAGCTTTTGGGAGTGTGTGAGTCAGATCATCAGCTCTGCAGGAGCTGATGAATGAGATAAATGCTTCCCCAAGCTGCTCTCCCTAGAGCTGCAGAGCTGAAAGGGTTGTACCAGCTGTGTCCCTGCTTCTGAGGAAACTTSTGCTTAAACCTGTGCACCAGCCCAGCTTAAATGCCCAGCCTAAGCCCTTAATAGCCATTGTGGCACCTGCTCTGTCCTCTTCCAAATGTTCCTGGATACACCTCATGCCCAGCTCACAGGGTTGGTGGTCAAACTGTAGTGGAGGTGCCTAAAAACAAATCTCTGTGTTTTCTTTGATTCTCTACCAAACCCTACAAATCCAGCCAGGGGAAAACGCTTTTCCTGGAGCACAAAGGGTGGAAGGAAAAGGCTGTTAATCCAAATAAGGTATGTCAATATTTGGAGCATAATATAGCACTGGAGACCAGGAGTTGTGTTCTTTTCTGAAGATGTTGGCATTGTCCCTGTGCAGTGAGCCTCTGTGTAAGCAGGACCATGACCCCTTTGTTCCTTTTTATTATGTAAAGAAAAGTGCTGGGTACCCCTGTGCTGAATTAGATGAGTCTGCCTGATTCTGAACAGCTGCTCCAGCTTTAGGTGGGATTGGCCCCTTTGCAGAAGTTCCAGTTTTAAGATCAGGAGTTCCCAGTAAACTTAGGGGAGCCCATAGGAAAGGCTTTGGTGGGTTCTTGGTGCTATTTACAGCAGATCTGATTTTCTGTTTGCTACAGCCACATTTATACTGAGACAAACTGTTTAAATTGGTGTATATATAAAGTTTCACGGCACTTTGGAGACTTTATTTGCACTGGTCATTCTTCACAGCAGGCAGGACTATCTGGTTCCAACATAAATCCACCAGGAGATGGCAGCGTTGGTTCGTGCAAGGAGTGCCTGGAAGTTAGAACGTTTTTCCCTCACTGACAGAGGAAAGGAATTACCTTAATTTAATTAGAACATACTCGGTCTTAGCAATACATAGATAAACGTTAATGAAATACACCTGTTTTTAGCTTTTGTTCCTGACTGGCTAATGCAAGTCTGTAAATTAAAATTAAATGAAAAATGCATGTAGGTTTTTGTCTAAATACTGGAGTCACCCTCTGACCCAGTAAAGATTTAAGACAAGGGTTTTGAAATTCAGTACCCACTTGTTTAGAAGTGGTCATAGCATTAAAAAGCTGGAAAGGTAATAGGTGCTAATATTGTCATTTCTGCATACCTGCTATGTAAACTATTAATAGCTTTGCTTTTAGCTGKAAAATCAGGTTTTCCTTTAGCTTAAATTTGAAAATTCTTGAACCTTTTGTTTCAGTATTATTGTTTTCTTGTCCTTATGGTATATATACATATGCATTGACATTGAGCTGCCTGACCTGGTAAATAAGGAAGGGCTTACAGGGCAGCACCTGAACTTTCCCAGCATCTTGATTCTGTCTTTCTGCTCCCATCAAAAGATGGGAATAGCCCCTGGCTCCAGAGCTTGCTTGGCAAAGTGAGCATGGCCCCAGTCAATGGGGTGTTGTTGTTTGATGCCCTAATGTCAGCTGGGGTGGCTGAGTCCCCACTGCTGGACCCTCCCCATGGCTCTGCAGATGTTCAGCACAGAGCTGGTTTGTCACCAGCTCATCCCCAAATCCAGCAGGATGCACCAGGAATGGCCTGAGCTTGGTGGGCTCTATTGTGCTCCTCTGTGTCAAGCAACAGGCTGTGTGAACAGCCAAGAGATTAAAAAGCAACTTCTTGCTGGGTGGTTGGGGAGCTGATTGGGCCCCTGTGTGAGGCCATGTCTGTGTTCTGTGTCTGTTAATCCCATGGTGGGTGCAGGTAAAAGTGTGGGACAGCTCACACTGCATCCCTCACCCTCCCTGGGCCATTTGCTCGTGGCTTTCACATCTGAAAATTGAAGTGTGGGCTCTCTTGGTGCTGTGTTACCATGCTGGTGCTGCTTGAACACCCTTGTCCAAGAAARCAAAGCCTGGAGAGGTGCACTGTGTTCTCTTACCTTTGGCAGGATTACCTGGAGGTGCTGCAGTGATTGGGATCAGAGCGAGGTAGAGCTGAGATTCTTCTGCCCCCACCAGCCAGGCTGTTACTTTTTTAATAAGACACTTGTGAACTTAATCTTGCATACTTCCCTTCAGAGCCCTGTTCTCCACATCAAAAGCCTGCAGGGGTTGTTGTTGACAGGAAGGTGCATGTGTAGGAGCAAACAAGGCTGTAAGTTCAGGAGCACAGTGAAAATGTCACCCTGCAGTCTGASGTTGGCAGCTGCAACTCGTGGCTTTTTGAATCCCAGAAGTGCCCTATGGAACCAATCTGACAGCACTGCCCAGGTGACATGAGCCTTTATTTCCTTTCAGAACAGCACAGTGTAATCATTGTTTTTGTTCTTGTGCAGCCACAGACTCCCTTGTAAGCACAGATTCAAATGGAAGGAACATCAAAGTTAATTTGAAATGAAATGCACCCCAAGTAGTCAGGGGGAAATGGAGACATTGCTTTGTAGCCACCCTTCTCCTGCCAAAACTGCAGCACCCCAGATGTCAGGAAGCCACGCTGAGCTCTTTGTCTGGTCTTGATTGACTAGATTGTTTTCATCCCAGCCTTTTTAAAGCTTTCCTCCTGCCTCCGTATTTTTAAGGAATAAAAAGCTAATATAAGGACATGGAGTGTTATGAAGCATGAAGTTCTATAAATATTTATGCTGAACTATCAAAAAAACTTGACAGTTCTTATTTTCTTGACAGATTGGGGTCACTTGTTATTTTTGACCCTGAGAATTGAAGAGCACATGGAGTTAGATCTGTTTGTAATGACTTTTGGATATTGTTGTCCAGTAAACTTGTAGGAATGTAACAGGATAGCAGATTTTTTTCTTGGTGTCTTTGTGAAAATGAAACCTAAACCTTGTACTGTGTTACCCACAAATGACCACTCAAGTTATTGTGTCTGTGCAATCTCCAGTGAATTCCTGTACTTTCTTTGGCACACAYGGATTTCCCAGTTAGCTGCTTGGTTTGCCACCTCAGATTGACAGCTTTCACCTGGGCTGCTTTGCTCTGTGATCACCTTTATGTGTAGGAACTACAGTTTATTCCTGAGCCCAGCACAGGATGGTCTCAAGGCAGGCTAAAAATCTGGCAAAGCCCTGYGGGGTCTGCAGTGTTTTGCCAGCAGTCCCATCACTGCTTTAAGTATCCCTGGAGCCAACTGAAGACAAACTCCGCTTCAAATTTTTAAGTGCTGATGAATAGGCATTTTCTAGAGAGATGAGAGGCTTGTAACTCCCACACTTCAGGATCCTCATTCTGTGAAATGATGTGCACACAAGCTTAATTTAACCCCTGCCTGAAGCCAAAGTGGCAGGTGAATATTTAAAATCCAAGCCTGGTTTTTTAGCAAAGCTGGAGCTTTGTGGCAGCAGCCACATTATTACATCCAGCTGCAGAGTCCATTAAATTCATTCTGTAGGAAGGGATCAATCCAATGCTTTACCTTGAATGAAGCATGGTGTGTATTTTAAGGTAAACCTTGGGATATGTCATGTCTAAAGCTGATCAGAATGGCTTCTGCTATCAGTCACTAGAGGGCACAAAGGAATTACCAAAGAAAGAAGTTTGTTGGTTTCATAGTCCTGAATCTCCACTTTAAATCTGTGAAAGGGAGGGGAACAGTCCTGTGGAATGGGAACAGTCAATTCCTGTGACTGCCAAAAGACAGGATGGATTCAAATTTTGGTTTTATCAGTGATTTTCTYAAATCAATTCTACTGCTGCTTTTGAAGTTAAAAATTCCAAGGGTGCWTCCATGCTCCTATTAGTATAACTTTGTGATCAGAAAGTACATGGCTCCCAGAACAAATACATAAGCTGCTCATGGACGCCTTTTAAGCCCTATAATGCCAAACCTGATTTCCCCATTTGTCAGGTTTCTGTTCTTGGAAGGAGTGTTTGCTGTAGGAGGAGAAGCCAGCCCTTGCTGCCTGACCCCAGGTTCTTTTGCAGGTTGCCTGTCTCATCCGGGTTCCATCCGAGGTTGTCAAGCAGAGGGCCCAGGTTTCTCCTTCCTCCAGCACCCTCCGGATCCTCTCCCACACCTTGTACCATGAGGTGAGTTCACAGCAAAATTCTCAACATTTTCATCCTTCCCACTCAGTGCCATACACGTCCAGAAAGCATTCCTACAGCTTTATCCCAGTTCCGTGCCTTCCCAGTGCTTTTCCATCTATTCTTCTGCTCTTAAAAGTGATTGGCATGTTATGATTGAGGAAACCAAGCCCCCGCCTCCCCCTGAGGCATGCTCCAAGCAACTCTTTTTTCTCCTCTTTTTATATGGGATACCTACATTTAAAGATGATAGGGAAAAAAAAAAAAGATTTAGCTTCCAGATTCCAAAGCTCTCTTGTATTTATGCAAACTGTCCTTGTCTGGGGCAGCAGGACATGGAGTCTCTGTGTGCAGTTTGCTGAATGGTTCCCAGTTTTTGAAGCTGGATTTGGAGGGGGTGACCAAAAGGCAACATTTCAGAGAGGCTCTGGAGGAGACAAGAGGAGTTCTGGAAATGAGTGCTTATCCAGTTACTTCTGAAAAATAAGGGCCTTTGTCTTCTTTTCAGGAGTTCTGCTGATCCCTCCTGTGAAAACCTGTTCATGTCTGTTTTAGCAGTTYCACAAGGGGGGATTTTCAAGCTGTGTTCCATAAGAGAAAGCGGCTTCTAAAAACAGTGTGGGGAAAAATAGTATAATACATTTTCTAAGTGTAAAACCCAGGGAAAGGAAGACATAAATATGACCTTCAAATGATCCACTTGATTTTTATTTGCTTTCAAATGGAAACTGTTGTGATAACCCTGCACCCTTCTTTCTGTGACTTGATTCTGCTTTAAAAGCTGATTCTGTCAAAACCATATGTTTTTCCCTTTCCATATAGCTGGCTAGAGAACCATAAGCCTTGCCAAACACTTGAATTAAGTACCCTATAATAATAAACAACATAATTTTATATGCACTTATAAAATAAGTTTTAATTGTTTTGAGTATTTTCAGCTGGTTAAAAATATAAAACATTTGTCTTGATAAGGGCTCTGAATCAAGGCTAAGGAGATGAAAATAAAACCCTCTGGCACTGTAAATAATGGAATACAGTATACAGTGCTATAATCAATACAGTCAATTTGAAGCTGAGGTGTGACACTTTAGGGCTGTAAGGCTTGCCTCATAATCACCAATAAATTGTGGTCTTTGAAAACTCATTTCCCCTGGATGATGCTTTCTTTTGTTGCTTTACAGGGTATTCAAGGCCTTTATCGGGGTTATAAAAGCACCGTATTAAGAGAGGTAAAACACTTGTCTTTTTCTCTTTTATTTTTTTTCTCAATTGCTTCCTTTGCCTCAGTTTTCTAACAAGAGATAATAGTACAATTGAGATCAGTTGCTCTAACCTTAAGCTCTAAATCCCAGCATATTTCACTCTAGTTTCCAGCCTGTAATTATATAGAATACTGATAATGAGCACTAAGCAAACCTTTGAGTCATGCAAAAATTCATTTGCCATCCTGTCTCCCAGTTCTGTTGCTACTGAATTGAAAAAGGATAAGAAAGGTATATGTTAACATGAGAAAACCATAAACTAAAGGACTGGAAACTTTCTCAAGTCTTGTGATTGCATCATGTGAACTATATATGCCAACAATGGTGAACTGGTGGCATCAGGCCAAGTTTAGCACAGACAGATTTAGGCTTTCTTTAAATATATTCGTCAGCAGATGCCAAGGGATTATTTGTCATCTGTATATAGAGAGGATTGTGCTCTAATTTTTTTTTTAATGTGTGAAAGAAATGCATTTAGTCACCCAGTCTGTAGATTTGATATGGCATTACTTAACTCTAAATCAGAAGTATTTCACTGTTAGAAAAAAAAAAAAATGGGGCTAAAAATATTTTGGTCCCCTCATAAGAAAATAGTTCCTAAACAAAAATCTTTTATAAATGTACTGTGAATTCCAGGATTAGTGTCATGGAAGTGCTTGATATGCTGTGTGAACTGAAGGCAGTTTATAAAAGAAGTAGAAAAACCTACTGATAAACTCCCTGTCTAAAATTGTTTCAGTATCAAATCCCAGGAGATCATCTTCTGACAAAACAGAAGTTGCATGATRTATGTGTACCTGAAATAGAGAGATCAATTGGTTCCTAGGAAAACAAAATCACAGAAAGGTTTGGGTTGGAAGGGACCAAAACCCATCTTGTTCTACCCCCCACCTTCCACTATCCCAGGTTGGCCCAAGTCCTGTCCCCCCTGGCTTTGGACACTTCCAGAGATGGGGCAGCCACAGCTGCTCTGGGCACCCTGTGCCAGGGGCTCCCCACACTCCTAGGGAGGAATTCTTTCCTGGCATGTGGCTGGACACAGCCTGGGGTGCAGGAAGGGCACCAGGGACATTCTGGGGCTCTCCATGGGACATTCTGGATGTGCTGGGTGGGTTTGTCTCCTCCTCAGGTGGATAAAGGTTAGGTTTGGATACCTAAAGGTAGGTTTGGATCTTCTCTCTTCTGTTTTAAACAGGCTCAGCTCTCTTGTCTGTGTTGCCATTGATAATAAAGCCAGTTGCAGAGGCTTTTTAATCTTCATTCAGTAGCTCTGCTTTTTAAAGCCTTTCTTCATGCTGAAAACTGTTTTCAGGACAGTTCTGTTGGCCAGCTCTTGTTACAAGTACAGAATAAAGATGGGTATTACCTAAAACAAGAAACACCAAACTTAGTGTTCCTTAAASTGCTGACAAATGCCAATGCACTGCAGTTTATTGTAGCAGTTTTGAGAGTTAAAAAAAATTAGTTATTTGTGCAAAGATGACACCTGCTTTTCTGAAATGTAACCCCCACCACAGCTTTGTCCTGTACTTATTTTCTGGCTCACTAAAYGTGTTATTCACTCAGATTTCATTTGCTGACGGGCAAAAAAGGCGAATGAATACGAATCATTTTGATTTCTCAGAGGGGTTCTGAATAAATGAATAAATTTAGATCCCATTGAGTACAGATTTTGCATACTAACAGGTAGATAAAGSACATGGTTGCTACTGTGTGCTATTCTCCTTAAAATTTGTTTTGACATATGTCAGGGTGGTAATTAATTTGCAGACCATATTCATGGCACAGTGTGTGACCCTGCTGAGATAACTTTGTTTACTCAAAATGGCAACACTTTGTTGGAAATTTAATGGGAGTCCTCTTCATTATGTATATTCATAAAAGATCCTTCAGAAGTGATTTCAGCTGAAGTATTGCTTTTTGGAAGAATCTGTCCAATAGAATGAGAAATAAATGATTACCAAATGAAATGTGCTTTCTCTTAAAAATGAAGCAAATCATAGGTGATGTTTAAAAAGAAAAAAAMCAAAACTTTGAATTTAACACTGTTAAGACTGTTGCATTTTTCTGACACTAAATTTTGTAAAGCAATGTCCACTTCAGTAACAGCTTTTTGCACCTTCAGCTGGAGCTGCTGTAAGCCTGACATTTAATCTTGGTATTTTTCCTTCTCTTTGAGTACACATATTCTTTTAGGGTCTTTATTTTCAGATAAAAATCTATATTAATTCATTATTAGACACATCMTGGTAGCTACATAGCATATATCAGGTGGTACTTAATTCCAGCTGACTTTTATACTTACAAGGTTTGTTTACATGCTTTGGTTCTCTGCCTACACAAACCCCTTTGTTTAGTTATAATAGAGTGGGAATTTTTGAATAGAGAGTCTTCAATACATGATTTTTCATTAAAAAAAAATGGAAGAGGCTGGGAATATTGATGCTTTTCAGATGATTATATTCTTGTGTTGGCAAAGTTCTTGAGCTGGAGTTTAAGAAAGGTTAATTTTAGCTATTGTATTGGGATAAAATTTTGTGTATTATATCAAGAAGATTTCTGGACAGGGATCTACTTGCCAGTTGATTGAATTTCAGTGAAAATAAATCTGTTTATAARTGGAGTGTGGTGGAAGCCTCATCTTGCTTTAGTATAGAAGATCTCTTYAGGACAGCCTTACTCTGCTCCATATAATTGGCTTTAGCTGCTGTGCTGGTGCAAGGTTTCATCCTTCAGTTTTGATTCTCACTCTGACTTATCYCCTTTATCTTCTCAGAATGCTTTCTGAGCAGATGGATATTAGAAGAGAAAGAAGATGGCTAAATGCATAAAGCTTTTGGAAATAACTGTGAGTGAACCTCCAGGCTTGAAAGTTTTGGCCGTGACTCTTTTCACCTTTTTGGTGCCTCTTCTCTCCCATCTCCATTACATTTTGGTCTTTACATCTTCCTTTGATGGAGTTACACTGAACTAATCCTAAAATGGAAAGGGAGGTGAGGTACAGTGCATCATTCTGTTGGCAGCAGAAGGCTGACAGAGACATCTGTGCTCCAAGAGGAAGGCTTTTGTAATAAAGCACAAAGTGAGAGTATGGTTATTAGGTTGCTCAATGAGACTTTGAATAAATGGCAGAAATCAGAGGCTGTGAAATGATGTGGAATTCCCATGATGTCATTTCCAAAGCAAATCCAAGTGAGAATTGCCCCTTCCTATGGCTGTAGTGTACCCGTGTGCAGCACTGTGGAAACTGGATCATGCTACTAAGATCAGTCAATGAACAGGTAAATTTATTCACATCTTCCACAACAGAGAAAAAGTTAACTGGTAAAATTTCCAGTCAGCTCATAATAAGRCAGGAGCAGACTATAAATCCACTGCAAATCCTTTAGAATTCCTAAATGGGAATGGAGTTCTGCTGCTGAGATCTTATATGGGCAAATGGAGCCAGATTTTTAATTCCTGCATAATTCATTTTATTAACTATGACCAAGTAGAACATCTGTTAAAATTCCATAATGTTCAGTTCATGGGAAAAAGAAAGAAACCCCTGAGTTCCCACTGGAGCTCTTCCATTTCCTTTCCTGTTACAGGACTCCAGCAGATGTCTTGGAGGATGTTCTTGTAAATGAGGGGACAGCACAAAAGAAAAGGAAGTGCTTTGTCCCTTTCCCTGTGTACAGTGAGTTACTTCACTGGCATGTCTGTATGCAGGTTGCAGCTTCTCAGTAAATCTGGTGTCCCTTCTGTCCTGAATTACCATGGTTTGGAAGAAGTGAGCGAGTCCAGAGTGGGTGTTCTGTGTGCTTTTAATCCAGTTTGTCACTTGTGAAAATACTGCAGATGGACTGACCTCTAGCTTGGAAGTAGATTCAAAAGGAGCTAAATTAATATTAAACTTTCTTTAAGACAGAAGGGATGGAGAATGACTGGCTCTCTGTAAGTCACAGATGTCTTGGAAAGAGACAGAGTCACTTTGCTGTTCAGGTAGCCCTGGCTGAGCTTGTCTGTTGTAGAAACAGGGGAATAATGTGCTCTGACTCTATGATTCAGAAGGCTGAGCAATTGCTTTATTAAGCTATWCTRTATTACACTARTACTRTACTAAATTACATACTAAAGAGATACTATACTAAGGAATACTATACTACAAAGATACTAAAGAAATACCTGTGACTGTTTGCAGTCAGTCAGGACACAGCTTTGGCCCAATTGKCCAAGGAATCACAACAACCTTCTCCAGTGTCCAATTAACAAATCCCTTTGGGTAAACAATCTACATGTGCAAAACAACAGGAGCAGCAAGTAGAGATAAGAATTGTTTTCTCTTCTTCTCTGAGCTTCTCACTACCTTCCCCAGGAAAAATCCTGGGAGAGAGAATTACRTCTCTCTCTGTTCAGAGAATGTGAACACCACGCTTGTCCTCTGAGACTTCTCTRAGACAATTCAAGCTCTGGTCGTGTTGGCCTCCATGCAGGTGGAGGTGGCAGTGATGCTTTATTTGTCAATGTTGTTTCAGGTCTCAGAGCTGARTTTGAAAGGAAACCCCTGACAAACCTGACCCCACTTGGGGACCCCACGCTCTTGGCTTGGTTTAGGTGAGGCAGCCCAGTTGTCACCTTGGGCAGTCCCAGTTCTTTAAGGCAGAGCAGCTGTGGCTTGGTTTGGGCTTTGTGGCTTTGTGTTTTTCCCTTCAGTAAATGCAAGGCAGAGAGCCCTCACTGGATAAAGGCACTGCTGCTGTCTTGGGAGGGAGAGAATGATAGAATAACTTTGGGAGGAGAGGGATAGCCAGTGCAAAGGGTGCTGTGGCAGCAGTGTGACAAACAGCAGCGAATTCCAGGGAGCCAAGCAGAAATGACATCTCCTGAAGAGGAGGAGGTACTGCTTGTTGCATGTGTTCCACAGAACTGCTGTCCTTTCACAAGCTGTGTCTCAAAAGGGCTCAGGAGGACCTGCAGTGCMGCCTTTGCAGATGAGGAAGGAGCTAGAAGTAAAAAAAAAAAATCAAAAAACAAACAGAAACCCCCCAAAACCCCACAAACAAACAGACAAAGCCACAACAAAAAACTTTCTTAAACAACTTACTGCCTAGCAGAGGAAAACTAAAGCAACTAGCAGCAAAATGGGCCTTAAAGGCACACCTGCTTGAGTTTTCCTAATTTTAAAGGGTTGGTGAAGAAAGGATGCTGCGAGGGGTTTGTATAAAAATGTAAAACCCAGCTGAGATATGTTGACCCTGTTGACTGAGGGTTGGAGGGGATTTCTGAGGGCTGAGCTCAATAGGGCACACTGCAAACAGGGAGTTTGTTTATCCATTTAAGGTAGTTGTGCATGCTTTTCTTTTGTTAGGACATCTTTATATAAATATCCTGTTCTCTGAGCTGTTAGAGAGGTTTTTTTAAGTTTATCTCTGTTGCTGTAGGACAGAAAGAATGTTATTAATGCATTCTTTCACTTGCACAATTAAAACTTTGATCTTTTGTCRTTCTCTGTGTATTACAGAGCAGATGTCGATAGAAATAGGCAAACAGGACACTATCTTAGTACAATATTTGGAAAAATAAACATCCTCCTTAGTGAAATATGTGCAGTATCTGTCTTTTGTTACCTTCTGGAAAACCGAGCTGGCTTTATGTTATTTTGTGACTCTAGATAGGTTGGGTTTAACCAGGAATTTACCAGCTGTAACACTGGTTTTTGACTTTTACTGAGCAGCCAGCATTTCTTTGGCTTGGGTGTTTCCATATAGAGCATCAGCAGTTTCATGAAAGGGATAGGGGCTGTAAAATGGATTAAAGAGCTTTGTGGAAAATTGTGCAGAGCTTGTGTGACTTCAGGATTAATGGGAGGAATTTGAAAAATAAGTCCCTGCTTCCCACTCTAGCATCACTTTGTCTTGGAAAGCCCATCAGTGGAGCTGTATCAGCTCCTGTATCCCTTGTATCATCCTAGGTATCAATACTCAAGGGATTTTCATTTTGAGGGGCCTGTGAGGATTAAAGGGGATTCTTGAGGGGTGGGAGCAGAGACAAATCTGGGATAAGGCCTCAGGCACACCCTGGTTTGTGACCTGGAACAGCAATAAATGGGTAAAATGAATAACTCTGCTGCTGTAGATTGTGCTCATTACCTTCTCCCTGCAAATGCTGGAATAGTACTTGGAGATGAAAATGGAGATCTCACAAAGCAGCTGTAAATGACTTTTACAGACTACAAAATAACCCTGGTTTTCCTAATTTACCAGTTGTGGGAAATAGGTTTTGTGACACGCCTGAATTGTGGACAGAATCCTAAAGCAAATTCCTTGACATTTGGGAGGAAGGAATGAGGGTTTTTTGGCTTTTTCTGGTTAATCATGTTTACAAGCAAGATGTTCTGGTTGAACACTCTCTTGGTGCCAGGTGCAGTGTCCATAGAGCCTGGCCAGAAGCAGAATTCAGCCAGCCTTGGTGCCAGGGATGTGCTGTTTACCAGTGGAGCACACATCACTGCACCTCTCTGACATCAGTGGGTCTATTCAGATGAAAAGAATTCCATATATGCAGAGTATTCCTGTATTTTGAAAGCAACAGCCTTGCAGCTGGGGTCTTTGAAGAGGAAACCACTTGGAAAGCCATGTGCACTCRGAGCACAGGCTGTGATTTGATAATGCAGATTCTTTCCAGCTCAATGTGGGTGCAAGCAGAATCTTGCAGGAAGCGTGTCCTGCTCCAGGCTTCCAACAAAGATACCATTTCCATACATTCTCAAAGCAGCTTGCTAAAGTGTTTCTGCAAATGCAGCATTCATGGTGCAGGAATGTGTTTTGTGGGTGGGTAGCAGCACTGTGGGCAATAATAAGTTGGGAAGAAAATAATAGTATGAAGAAAAAGTTCTGTTTTTCTTTTTGCTGTGATATTTTTGTTTCTTTTGGTTTTTTTTTTTTTTTTTTTTAAATAACCTAGGAACTCTATTTGCTACACTGATTGCTTTGATTTCTACATGTTTCACAATGTTTTGTTTTTTTTTTTTTTGGTTGATTTGTTTTTGTCTTTTAAATAACCTAGGAACTCTATTTGCTACACTGATTGCTTTGATTTCTACATGTTTCACAATGGTTTGAATTTTTGGCTGAGTRGTGGCTTTTAGTTTTAATTCCTCAGCTGCATTCCAACTTGGACAACTGTATTTTGTCTGTGTAAATACTTTCTGTAGGTCTCAGTTCCTGTTTTGCTAAGCTGTAGATCCATCCTGCTGATGGCTGGAGGTTTGCTGGGCTGTTTTTGGTGAAGGCCACATTTCATTAGTGGGTGAAGCAACTTCTGCATGTGTCTGCTCATGTGGGTAGTTCTCTAAACCCAAAAAGATGTATATGTGTAGGGCATATGTTTATATAAAATATGTACAAATACACATGTGGATACTTCTATATGTAAAATAAGGTATAGCTTTTCATWATTTCTTGTCAAGGGTCTTGGACTCTATGAAGCAACTAGTCCTGTAAATGTGTGTGATTGGTCTGGAACAGCAAGCAATTTAGCAATTTCCTGAAGGTACAGGACTGTTTTTCAAGGATGAAATTCTTGCCTGAAGTAGACCAAAACATGATTTTACAGTGGAAGACTTCCACTTGCAGGATCACGCTGCTGTCAATTTTAATAGCACTTACCTGGTTTTTTCATACTTGGGGTACTATTTTCTGGTTTCTCTGCACCTGCTAAAAACAGAAGCACAGTTAAAAGAATCAGCAATCTGATACTTGAATCTGTACCCAAAGATTATGGTGAAGGTGAGAAAAAGAAACCAGATCAACGGCAGAGAGCTCATATAATTTATCAATTATGCTGAGGATTGGAATAATGGCTAGAGAAGCACTTGTGAAAAATTCTTCCAAGTGTTTGAGACATATCATACTTCAATTATTTTGAAAGACTACCTGCTTTTTATCTAGCAGGAAATAGGAATTGATCCCGCTGTTTTGAGTGATGGAGAAGTGCCCCTCAAAAGAGAAAATACTGAAAGCCATAACTTGCTTCAGGATATTTTAAGGGCTGGTTTTAGCGGATGGAATAAATGAAACAGCTTTCTTAGCTTGGTCAAAGGGGAGTCTCGGGAGTGCGGCAGGAATTCACCCTTGCAGTAAACATTTGGGGCAGGAGAAGGGAAATCGGAGAATTCCCGTGGCTCCCTGGCTGTGGCACTGCCCGCGCTCGGCCAGCAGAGGGCAGCAGCGCCCGCGCCTGCGGCACCCGGGCGGAGTTTGGGGTGAAATCCGCGGATTTGGGGAGTGATCCCTTCATCCCGGGGATCCGGGTAGTGACCCCTTCATCCCGGGGAGTGACCCCTTCATCCCGGGGATGTGGGGAGTGACCCCTTCATCCCGGGGATGTGGGGAGTGATCCCTTCATCCCGGGGAGTGATCGCTTCATCCCGGGGACGCAGGGAGTGACCCCTTTATCCCGGGGATTCAGGGAGTGATGCTTTAATCCCGCCCCTCACCTTGCCTGCAAAGCAAACTCAGCATCTGAAATGTGAAATTATCGTTTTGATGTTGGGAACTAGCCCTGTTGAGTTTCACTTGTGTGAGGTTTAGCTTGGGAATGACTTTATGGGCTCCTATTTTTTAGCTCTGGCGAGGTTTTCATTTGATATAAATAGGTTATATGAGGTCTATAGCATTCTCCATGTATTCTTGCCCTATGGAA
The DNA here is from genome assembly GCA_014549065.1 of Cardinalis cardinalis. Taxonomy (NCBI): domain Eukaryota; kingdom Metazoa; phylum Chordata; class Aves; order Passeriformes; family Cardinalidae; genus Cardinalis; species Cardinalis cardinalis. The sequence continues at coordinate 3,132,407 of JACDOX010000045.1, read as the reverse complement.
TAATGCCCATGTGCCATGAAAAAGAGAAAGGAGAATGTSTGATCCCAACACCTGGCAGTATCTGTGCTGAGACTTCATGGCCTGTGTAATCGATTTCAAATTTTACTTCAACATCTGTTAGTATTCTGCATTTCTTTAGCTTGTCCGTTTCTAAGAAAAATACAACTAAATTTATAATCTTTGGGATAATGTGGTGTGCACCTTAATTTGAAAATATCACGTCACTTCTTAGTGATAATATAGTCGGAAATGCAACTATATTGCATTGCATATTGTGGGAAGTGGAGCAGGGTGGTAGCATGATTTTCATAATATTTATAGAAACTTAGGTAAAGCAGGTCTGGTGTGTGCACTGCAGATGGAAATAGTGCTATTAAACCAGGCTCTTATCTCACTTTTATTTTTCTGTTAATTTTATGGAAGCCAATAAAGCATAAACTCTGCACATTTTCTTATTATGTTGGTTGAATATGGGAAAATTGTGTTCCTGCTTTTCAAAGCCAGCAGGTCTGGAGCTTGCYCTGAGTGTTTTGGCATGCCTGCAGTGCTGGGGTCCTCTGCCAGATCGGGCTGTCCCAGGCTTGAATCCTTCCCAGTGAAAGGCTGCTAGAGATGCACAATATGTGACCTGGGTAGATTTCTGTCCTGAGGAGACTGAGGCATCTCAGTGCTCTTTCAGACAGAGCAAAGCCTCAAAAAGAGAGGGAATCATAAGCCAGGATACTACCCCTGCTCTCCCGTGGGAGAACAGCCAGTACATTGTGTTCTGTGGTTGCATTTGGCATTGTGCAGTCTCTTAATGCAAAAGAGAGGGGCAAATGAAGAAGRTTCCATGAGCATCGGAATAAATAATATGCTCATACCTCAGTGGGAGGTTATCTGCTCCCTTCTTGCTTTTGCTGATATGAAATCCTGAAGTGCAATAAAATATTTTAGGAGGCTCATGAAATACAAGACCATAAGGCACTTAACTGGATCTTGTCTTGCTGACTTTAATGTACTGAATGCCAATTAAAGCAAAATTTAGCCCGTTATTAGTTTTGCCGCTGGCTACATACCTCAGAAGTTTTGGGTGGATGTTTCTTACCCCAGCATTTTGCCTCCTGGCCTGTGCAGCTGTGCTGCTGATATCCTTTCTATTTCTGGAAGTGACCCATGCAGTCAGGTCAGTTTGTTTTAGCCTCACTCCTTGTTGCTGAAGTAGAATAGCACATTTCCCCTAACTGCATGAAATCCAGAGTAGACAATCTTGATAAATATGATTAATGAGCCTCTCTGCTTTGCTCTGCAGCTGAAGGCTTCCTGAGCTCCTGTGTCAGCTGGGCAGCAGCTCCCCAAACCAACCTTTGCACAGAAAGGTTCAATTGTCTCTCTGTGTCTCAGGTTCAATTATGTTGTTAAAAGTATTCCCTGATTTCCCTGATTTTGTCTTTGCTATTGAAATACAGTAATAAGAGACTGAAGATGTATTATTGGCAGGAAAAGCAGYTCATAAATATAGGGGAGTTTGGATTTCTTAACTCAGTCCTGTTACCTAGAGGTTTGTTTGTTATGGTTCCCAGGACAGAATTTAAATCTGGAGTTAGTGAGGTGTAGAATTCCTTGTCCTGATCAGCAGGACAGGAACTATTGCAGGAGACAGTGACAAGTGGTGGCAGCTTTGAGTCAATTATAACCTGTCAATACTTGGCATATATTTCTAAGTTACTGTCATGTTTATCTCCCATAATGTGACCTCAATATGGTATTCATAGAATTTGACAGAAGATGCTTTCTGAAGTATTGTCAGAAGGAAAACCAAATTAGTATCATATTATCTTGGTGAAAAATGTTACCTAGAGACTCCAGCAGTTACTCAGCTGCTCCTTCACAAATGCAATTAATATGGGGGGGGGGGGAAATCCCCATAAAATAAAATGTATGATTGGTATTGAGGCAGACTGAGCTTGCACCTCTCTGTTAATCAGCAAGCACTCAAATTTGTGAGGTATTCTGCAAGTTATCCTTAAAATTCAGAGCCCCTGCATGTGGGAATTGCTGGCTGCAGCTCAGGCTGGATCCATCCAGCTTTCCTGATGACTGCTCTGCCATTGTAATTGCAGCACAGCAGCACTCTCAATAATTGAGTACAAGTCTTAATAGCAAATAATCCTCTTGAAGTTGTTCCCCCTCCACTGCAATCAGAGGAGAGCTTTGTTAAGGCATTAACGAACAAATTAGCTACTAAATACTGGTAATAACCTATTTCCCAAAGATTGCWTTTTAATTATAGCCTAAGCTGTGTGATTCCTGAAATCACTTCTTTGGCAAACCAGTGTTTGTGATAATTTCCAACCACAGCAAGTAATTGCCAAAAAAAGTAGTTTTTAAGTCTTCACTGATATCTGAACAGACTTTGCTTCTATGTTCCTGCCTGCAGAAATACTTTTTCAGTGTTTCTTTTCACTGCTGCTAGTATTTCAATTTAAATGTATTAGGCTGTGTTGTGAAATTATTGTTTTACTTCCACATACAATATGTGGCTTCATTAGATTTTTGGATTGTGTAGATATTTTTTCACTTAAGCATTACAAGAAACTTTTCTTGTGAGGGAGGAGGAATTAACCACTTTGTTTTTTTTAATGTATTGGTTAATGCAAACTATTTATTTTGCTAATCTGTGTCACGGTAACTAATTAGAAAAGTAAATTATGTTTGGGCTTTGGCAAGAAGGGATGTTTTTGGTATATTGGTTGTTTTTTCTCCCTAGATTTCAATAAAGGCTTCACATCTTCCAGTATATCATTCCACTTCCCTTCAAACCTGACTTTTTTATAAGGGATCACAGCCATGAAAATTGGCACGCATTAAGCTTGATAATTAGTTCAATATAGTGACCAATTCTGTGAGTTACGAGTTCAAAGCAACACATGGACATGGATGAAATCAGATTTTGGCATTTCTCACTTAGATTGTTTCAGGACACTGCTGGAGCTTCTTTGATCTGTAAATAACAACTGTGGTTCAGTGTCTTGCTTAAAATACATCAAACACATTCATGACTTTTGCTTTTACATGTAGATCTGACTTCTAGTTCCAGTTTTGGATCAGAACTATAAAACTCTTCATGTTTTGAGATTTCCTAGAGAAAGCTACCAAAGAGAGCTCTTCTCATTCTTTATATTTTAAGAAAAGCAGCAAAGACTTCTCTGGTGTGATGTGCACCCCAGACTACATCAACAGCTGCATTGTGAAGCCAGAAGTGACCATGTCCTGTGGTGCAGATCCTCTGCAGCCTGCTGGCAGTGTGTGTCTTCCTCTCCTCTTTCAGCTAAAACAAGGGAACCAAGGGTTTCTTTTCCCTGTGCCATGTGGTAATCTCATTTCCCTGCTGTATCTTGTACAGACCAGTGTTTTTGCTAGTTCTGACCTTTTTTTTTGGGGTTTGAACTGTGCTGTGGCAGCCAGCAGACAATTGGCTGGAGCAAATAGGCAGGCTCTATTTGCTGCTCCTTAAAGATGCACACAGGTGCTGCCTATTCAGTCAGTCACTGCCTTGTATAGTTGGGTGTCTGCACTACCCTGGGCTTTTCAGCTGGTTATAAAAGAGCTGTGYCATTTCTTGGTAGCAAAGGAATATGGGGAGTTACGGCTTCTTGGTGTTTTTCCATCAGCTTTTCAACTGAGGAACTCCATTCCTCTAATTTCCCTCCCATTGTTTGGCTTAGAAAAGTTCAGCATGCAGGGATGGTGGTGCAGTGGGGCTTTTCTGCTCCAGGGTTCTGTAATTGCTCAAGTTGCACACAAACAGAGCAGTGTGGGGTTTGGGGTCTGCTGAGGTAGAAAGTCCTCCTCCAATACAACCCTTAATGCACAGCTCAGTGAAACTTCAGTGCAACCCTCCAGCCTCCCCCCAAAAATCATAAGCCTGAAACTTAGTTGAAAGACGAGCTTCTTGTCTAAGCACCCCTGTCCCTTTTCTGGTTATAATACCTCAATATCTCACACGTGGAGCTTTTATTTCTGTGTTGGCAGGAGACAAACCCCAAGCAGGCAGGTTAGGTTTTGCCTGATGGGATTTCCTGTGTTCTGGGCTGTATCTTGTCCCTCCTTGGGAGCAGCTGTGGGATCCTCAGGGGAGGCAGGAGGTGGGAAGGGTGCCCTGCTGTGTTTCAGCCTCACAGCTGGCCGCTGTTACAAGACAAGCGTTCAGCCTCCCTTCAGTGAGTCCTCGTTCTTACCAGCACTCCTGACAAAAATGACTGYAGAAATAGGTACTACAAATCCTAAACTTCCACATTAACCCTTTTAAATGGATGCAGCTGGCTTAGTGTCTCCTTACACCAATGACTGATATTTTGAGGGGGAGGCAGCTTATATTTATTRTATGGGAAAACAAATTTTCCTTCCTAGTTATCCCCCATCTCTTTCCCTTCAACACTCTGCTCCAAAACACACTTATTTATTTCTGTATCCTGCCTTGCAAAACATCATCTTACACAGATAAACTTTGAATTTCTGAGAGCCAAATCATGCTTCCATCACTGTTCTYCTGCTGATTTCCCTCTCAGCAGAGYTGTGGGCTGACAAGTTGGGTCAAAATGCAAGCCCTGCATGGCAGAGGCTTCTGCAGGGTGGCTGCATGATGGTGTTGCAAAATCTTTTGAAAATTGGAGCTCATTGTCCAGAAATAATAACCAGAAGAACTTCTAACAAAGGTGTGGGCAGAGATGATGTTTCAGAAAGAAATTCTCACCATTGGTAGCTTTGGCACAGCTTCATCCCACAGCTGTCCTGCTTGTGGCAGAGGTTTTCACTTTTGTATCAGGGCAGGTAAAAAAGCTGTACACCTCCAAAAGCCCCTGAGTTATGTAGGTACAGTGTGATATTCCCCAGAGTATTCACCTTTTTAGTGCTCTGAAAAATATGCATGTTTTCTGAGTGCTTCCACTCCATCCTGAAGTGATGAGTGGAAATTCCATTTTGGATTCACAGCTCTRTCACCAATGCTTATTGTTTTTTCACTTTGCTCATAAGTCTAGATGTGTGGTTAATTTGTTAATTTTGAATTTTAGATGGTTGAGAGATGCTTATTCTGAATATTTAATGGTACTAACTGTTATTTTGAGGGCATGTAGTGTCTGAAGGAATGCAATTAGAAACTAAGCCCAGGAATTTCTGTGGCAGGTCAGGCACTTCTGGCCTCAGCTGTCATTGACTGGAAGAAGAATAAAGCTCACAGTGCCTCTGCAGATCACTGAAGCATCCCCTTCCCTGATGTTATGATACAGGTCATACACTCTGTTGAGAGACAGTATGAATGTGCCTGGTGGGTAAATGTTCTCTGGGTACCCTTGGATGTTCCTGTTTCTTCTCACCTTTTATGATCCACATCTCTCAGGCTGATGTGAATATGTGAAGTATGAGCTGCTTTGAACAAACAGGATTGTGTATACATCTGACAACCATGGAAAAAATGTCTGAGGCATGAGCTGGATGCTGTGGTGAAGTTTCAAACACCAGCCAACAAAAGAGCCCTGATGTGTTTGTTTTCATTCCTGTGCTTTTCAGAGCCTGTTTCATGATTGTTGATGCTTGATTCAGAATTTTAGGAGGGTRTTTGAAGCAGGCAGTGTAGTTGTGTGACTCAAGAGGCTGGTGAACCACCATGGCCTCTGTGACTGAGGGCAAAYTCACCTTGTCTAAGTAGTCCAGATGCCTGTGAGAGAAAATAAATTAGGAAAAACAACAATTAGAGAAGAATTTTGAAGATAGTTAAATCTAAATTCTTCAGGTTGGCAAACCATAGGGAGAGAATTCTGTCCARGTTCCCACTGGGCTGTGCCTTGTTCAGAGGGGTGAAAGGCAAGATGCAAAAGATCTTTAGTTCTTTGTTTTGCTCTAATATTTGAGTCAATGTGTGGCTCAGATCCACGGGTSAGGTGAACAGAAATTGTGCAGTTGGAATTTATCTGGGCATTAAGTTAACCTCTGACTCACCCCAGCAGTGGTACAGCATTACAAATGTAGCCTTCAAGGAAGGATGAACAAATTTCCTAAGCCATTGGGCACAAACAAAACCTTCAAAATCAGCCAAGAATACCTCCTTGTTGCACTGTTCCCTCACCCCTCGTGCCCTGGGATGTATTTATTGGGGCTAATGCCAGGAGAATTMAATCTGTCCATTTGTGCTCAGAGTGACTCAAGGGACCTCTCCTTGTTTTGTCCAGCCTGTGTTCAGTTCTGTGTCCTGTAAAAGATTTGCAGACCACCAAGTGTGATGAAWCTCAGCTCAGCATATGAATATCAGTGGTTTGACAAATTACCTCTTTTGTTAATATATTTCAGCAGAAGGGAGCATAAGGAAGGGAATGCAAAATCATGGTTTTGACAAGTCCAGCTGTTTAGGAATTAACTAATTCAGGCCACAGGAACCTTGTGCATTACTAAGTGACCTGAAAAGAACATGTCCTCTCATCTGTGATTTTATTTTACCTTCATGCTTTCCCAAACCCCATCACACACAGAGCTCCCACTAACAGTGAGGAAGGAGCTTAGAACTTCCAGAAACAAATAAAGCTCAAGTATAGGAGTTGGAAATGGATCTTGTGTGTGTAAGGGAACTACTCTTATTTCTTTTCCTAACAAAATTATTTCCTTTCTCTGGATTTCCCCCGTTTTGACTTTAGAAGGGGAGCAGAGCTGAGTAGCAGTGGTAGGAGGAAGCCAATCAAGGATCCCATAGGAACTTTGCCCTAAGAAGCCAGCTGGAAGAYCCTTCATGGGTTATGGGGCAGACACTGAACCATGGGACTTCTTGCTGAGGTTCATGTTTGTCCTCTCAGTCCCCTTGGAATTGATGGTCTTGATTGAAAGAAAATGGCCTAAAATGACTTCATGCATTTATTTTCCAAAGGCCCGTGAATTGCCAACATAGGAGTACTTTCACTGTAACAAAATACTGTGTATTTAAAGAGAATTCCTTCTTTTTGAGGAGAAATGTGACCTTGATTAAATTATTTCTATTTTTAATCTATTTTTAATTTTTAAGGTCCCTGGAACCTCTGAAGTTCTCAGCAGCTGTTCCTCAGATGTCTCATGGCCTCTTGGCCTCACAGATTTCCCCATCTCCCTGGGAGGACTGAGGACTCTGAACGTCCTAAACAGCCAGAGATAACATTTTGTGGCCAAGAACGACTCAGTGGTGCCCTGAGCTCAGGAAAGCACTCTGGAAATGGTCCCCAGAGCTTCCCCACAGAGGCTGTGTGTTAGAGAACCCTGCTAAAGAGCACTTCAGCCTCAATAGTTGTACACTGATCCCCAAAYACTATGTCTTCTGTCTGCTGCCAATCTTGCTTTTGTGCATTGTGTTTCCTCTGAGAGCAGAATGCAGGCAGAAYCTCTTCTGCTCTTGCTTTGCTCTTTAATCCAGCACCACAAACCAGAAACCCTCGAGGTTTAGCAGCTTCAGCATTTATTTACACAGGTCTGCAGCAGCTGTTTGTTTTCTTTGCTGTTTCATCTGTGCTTTTCCCCTCTGCTGTGTTTTGGATGGTTCTGTATTCTGGAATTTTGTTTGGGAAATCTGTAGGAAATTCTGGAATTTTGTTCAGCTGCCTGCATGCAGCCTCCCTGTGCATCCAGCTCATCACCTCTGCACGTGGGGCAGTGCAGGACCAGCATCCTGCTCCCAAAGCCAGGCTCCCTTTTCCTTGCTGATGCAGCTCTGCAAACAGCACAGCCACAGCTTCCCATGCATCTGTACCCACAGCACCTCTGCCTCCCTTTGAGCTGACTCAAACTCTGCTTTTGTGGCCCCAAAACTCCCTCCTCCAGCCCTGAGCTGTTGGTGGAGCAGATGGTGGCAGATGCTGGGCACTTCCCAGCCCATTGGTTGCCTGTTTACTCCTTCTGCAACTTTTCCTCCCAAGTTGAGTCTCTTGGCCCAACCAAGATGCCTACAGATGGGTTTGAGGCATTTCTTTGATGTTCACATGAGTTTTAGGAGCTCGGTGTTTGCTGCTGTCCTGTTTGCCTAAAWTCAGATGATGAGTTCAAAAGCTGAGGAGGAGGGGAAAAGAGGGGAATTCTTGCACCACTTCAATAGCAAAGCARTCTAAAAATGGARCTCTGTACACTCAGAGACAAGATGTCAACAAATATCCCACTGAATGGCTCATGTTCCATTACTTACTGGTACAGCAGTGAAATAATTAATTTTAGAGTGAGATTATAAGCATATAGTAGAGATGGAAACCTTAGTACTGATTAAGTATTATTATCCCAGTGATTAACTAAAAGTTTACCATCCAGACATTGTGTAGTTGCAGCTGATGGAATGCAAAACCCCACAAGGCCAGTGAAATTTGCATCAGGACCATGTAATAATAATAGTGTTACTAATTGGCAAAGGCATTGGGTTTTACTGTATGAACCAAATATTGCCATTTATTGTGTGTCAGGTATCCATTGAAAATACATGGGCTGCARTCCAAATACCTGTGGACATTAACAAGTTGAAGTTTAGTTCAGGGCACTCCTGGAACCCCTGAGGTATGAAAAATGAGGAACAATTGTTGGTGCAAAATGTCCTCAGACTTCASCAGTGATCAGTGCAGATGTCCTTTCAGGAGTTGTTGTAGATAGTCTGTGACCAAGCCATGATGCACATCTGAGGCACCACTTTCCTTTTCCTGCTAAATATGAGACTTTAATTGAAGATTTASTTATGGAATTTTGTCTGTATGAGCAGAATTCCATAGTTTATTATAGTGAAATGCCTGAAATAGCAAAAAATAAAGAAAAAAAGCCTATAAAGAAGGATCAGGAAGTCTAAAACCAAGATATTAGAATTGCATGGTGTTGTGTGAGCATTGGGTTGTTGCCTTTAACCAGTGAGAATCAGACTGGCAAATGCKGTGTGCTTGCAGAGGTGGGGTTTTTCCATTGTTGGTTTATTTACAATTAATTGTATCCATGCCAGATAATGGTCACAGGTACTTGAATGGGATTAGAAACCTTTTTTTTAAAGAGATACCTGGTACTTTGCTGCTTTTAAGCTTTAGCTCAGTCAATGGGGTTTTATGTAAATCTGTCAATGTCATTTTCACCACTGGTGATCTTATTTCTGACTGCAAGCACTACTATTTAATTCTGTCAAAGGTGTTTCCGTAATTAAATTTATAGTGAAGCTTAATAACAGTTCAGAGAACATAAAGTTCCCAATGTGTTTTAGTTCTATTTGAAAATGGATACTCAGGCTAGAGCTTGGATCAGAGACAGTAAAATTGGATAGTGTTTTGAGACACTAAAGTTTTTCTGTTCAATCACACCTTGACATTTCTTGTCACTGGGTTGGAAAAGATTTTTGTACAAGCAGGTTTGGAAGTGTTTTAATACATTGAGAGAAAAAAGTCACAATGAAACAGAACTGTTGGCATTTYTGAGTATCAAGAGCTGTTCTGCTCTACAAGCACCTGTGAACTTCAGTGTGAACTGCTTGACTGAGATGTTTGCAGGGTCAGGCTGCTTCCAGCCCTGGAGATGGAAGATATCCTGGTTTCCTTACTTGATGCAGCATGTTGAATTATCAGGAAGTTACCAGTACCTTGTCTCTCTCCTTCTTGTATTTTTCAATGAGAATAATCAGGAGAGAAAAGAAGTTTGCTGCTTAGCACAGAAATTCTTAAATAGTCCTTTGACCATTTAAAAAGAAATTACACCATTAGAAAATCCTGTTGACCAAAAGTATTTTTCAGGTTTTAGGAACTAAAGGATCATGAATATGGACATAGTGCAAATGCCCAGATGCCAGAGCTTGAATAAACTTTTTGATCAAGGATGCAGGTGTGTTTTTGGATGAAAGAATGCAGCATTGAGCATTGCTTCCTTTTTAGCCTGAGCTTTACCCCAATATATCCTTTAATGCCTGTGCTCAGACTAACAGAAAACCTTTGATTACCAGTGCCTATAAAGAGCAGATGGTATCTCCTGACTGTGTTTTAATATGAGTATGGATTGAGACTGTGCATATTTTAAACCAATTGTGTCTGTAAACTCCATTCAGTGTTACCTGTGCTTTGAAGAACTTCAGATATTTAATATGGCTACAGACATCCCATAAATTCTTATTCACCCCACCTGCTTCCATGTGCAAAGTTCCTGCTGTTACCAGCAGAGCTTTGATGAATATTTCGATTGCACTATAAARTTCTTGCCTTCAAAGATATGGATTTTCCTCATGGAAAAAGCTTTGTTTCTGTTCAGAAACACAAGGAGAAAAGAACTGTCTTATGTCTGCAGCTCTCTGGCATTGCAAGTGGGGTGGGAATGAAGAGTTATTCCTAGAGCTGTAAAGAGCAGCCAATAAAGCCTCTTATTACCCAAAAAATTGGTCAAAAAACCCACATTTGGTCTATGCTTTAGATCTTTGGTACTAAAGGCATCTCTCTCCATAGCTCTGACATGACTGCAGTGTTGCTCTGTGTTTGTGACATGCTTGTTAATCGTGTGACCTTCCCTCCCTGCTGTCCTCYACCTTTCCAACCATCCATCAGAAGCATCAGAAGTCCCAGTTATGGGAACCTGGCTGGGCTTTCTTTGTTTGCCCTCTCCAGGAATCAGCTATTTAGAAGGAGATAGAGTTTTACATACGCAGCTGTGTGAAACTRCAGCACCCTTTTCTGTAAGGGGGTGTTTTACTGCCTCATTAACACCAGCTAGAAGTCCAGCTTTGCAGCATTACATCAACAGGAGCAAGGTGGAAACACCAGTGACAACACTGGGCTGAGGTTTCATTGGTGCTTTYTGAGTGTTGTTCCTGTCTTTGTAAAGCTGCAGGGTTCTTGGGAGAGCTGTGTGCCCCRTATCTGGCCAGGAGGTTTATAGAACTTTAGATTCATCAGTTATCATCTTCCTTGTCTTGCTGGAAATGACCTCTTTGTGAGGCTCTCCAGTAGAGAGCTGTTTGATCAGAGTTGACRTTGTGAGGTCTCCCCTACAACTTCCTGGCAGATGTCATAATTTAATGGTTTCATTTTATCCTGGAGCATTTGGGTTCCATGGAAAATCTCTGGTATGTGTGTACATGCACCCCTGTAAGAGGAAGGCTGAGATCTTGCACCTATTAAAGGTGTTTGTGCTACAATCTGACCTTTTACCATCCTGACAGAGGGCTCAACAAGAAACCTGGATCACCTACTTGCTGTTTTAGGCTTCAAAACCAAACTGGAAATTTGCAGACATAATATGAATGTTCCCTRTGTTGCTGGTGAATAAGATCCACAGGTGAGATGTATTCTTAAGGAAAATGCTCATCCAGAAGGCTTTTTCCTTCAGAGAATTAGTGCCTCTGAGTGCAGTAGTAATTGTGAACAGAAGGGGGTTGTGTTCTCAGGTGGACTTCAYGTGTGTGCTCATTGCACATCTGAGCTGGCACATTTGGGTCCTTCAGCCACTGCTGGAATATGAATAATCCACAGAAGCCTCATCAAAAGCGAAGCCTTACTGTTAACTGACTGTCCTCCCAGCAAAAGGTCATCTTTGAGCTGGTGACCTCCCAGTCCAATGGGCAAGATGAAGGGCTGCCATTTTCCCAGATGTCAGATCCACAGAGATTGARTGCTTTGCTTGAGGTTATGCTGTGAACTTCCCATGCAGTTGGGGAAGTCTCCTCATTGCCAGAGCAGTTTCAGAAGTGAAAGACCATCCTGCTGCCTCACTTAAGGGTTTTTGTTGTGGACTAACAGTTGAGCACACACGTGGCATTTTGCAGGGCGCTGAGGGTGAAGCTGTCACCCTGGCTGACTCTGCCGATGATCTTCTCTGAAATTCAGTGTACACGTGTGGGGACTTCTCTCCTGCTCACTTTTGAGCCCCAGATTAACAAAGCCCTGCAGCTCAGGCTCCTGCTGCACACACAGAGTGCCTCAGACTACAGAGGCTTGCACAGACTCTTCGGGCTGTACTTGTTTCCCACAATTTTCTGCGTGTTTGTCTCTAAACGAACCATGAAATGATTCAGTGCCCGCATGTGGTTTTAATAGCAAGCGTATGTGGGCAAATGAGAAAACACAGAAGGTCTGACTGTGGAAGTTTCCAGCACACACAATGGGTTAAAATTGAAGCAGGTTTGTAGTACAGTGTTGTCACAGTTGGTTAATTACTTTGGGTTAGATGGTGTTTTAGATGATAGGTTTCTCTCTAACCTTGTAACAACTGTTGAGTGGTGGAAGATTGTGCTTAATTAAGGGCAGCTTTGGAGCAATAATCTCCAGCTTGATCTTTACTGGGATCTGATTGTTTTTCTGGGAAGTTTGTGTCATGTTGTTGGTTTTTCGGCTTTTTTGTTTGGCTGCTGTTGTTGATGGTTGTTGGGGGTTTTGGCTTTTTGAGAAAGAAAGAAAGTGCAGCAAGTGGCTTTCTGATTGTGTTTAGCTGAGAGTTATGTCAAGGGCTTTTGCTTCCACATCTTGAAATCTACAACTGTTGTAGATCTATCATGGCTATAGGTGATCTACCCAGAGTCCAGAGCAATCCTCCCTTTGCCACCTATCCTCATTTGCAAAATGCTTCAGAAAAGACTTTGTGTCCCTCGTTATTATTTTGTTAGAGTGAATAAGTTCTCAGATTTTTGAACTCTGCTTTTCTGTTCTCTTTTCCCACCTCAGACATGTTCATCTGTGATGTTCCCTCTTCCAGGCTTTACTGAAGGGAGATTTACATCCCACTGCCCTGAGAGCAGAAGAAATTTGTTGCCATTAGACGAGAGAATCTCTTAGACTACTCTGAATTTCTGTTTTCTTTTGCTCCCAGACTTGAAGGGTTAATGTTGGTTTAGACTTAAACAGCTTTTTCTAACAATCTGACTTAAGCTTGCTGATGAAAAGCACAGTGAGAATTGCCTTTGGCAGTCTTTGATGTCCTTGTGCAGGAAAGGGGGGGAAGAGCAATGGAAAAGCCACAGGAAGGTAAAATGATAAATAAAGACAAGTTCTTGAAAATTTTCTGCAAGCAGAAGAAAAATCTATTCCTATGCCCGTGATGAGGAGGTGAGGAAGTAATGACTTAAATTGCTTTGGGGAACCATCCAACAAAGCAGCACCTGAGCTGATCATCTGTRCAGCCCATCCATCAGGAGAGGCTGGTGGTGCAGGTTAGACAGGCCCTGCCCTTGGTCAGTGACCGTCAGATCTTATTTTCTCTGTCAGTGTAATTCCTGTGAAAGGCAGGTGCAGGTGTAAGAGAAAAAGAAATGCCAGGAGCAGAGCAGTTCCTCTGGCAGCTGTACTTGAAGTCTTGTGTAGAATAAGAGACTTAGGTAAAACAGGTGGATAAAGCCTTTAGAGTTTGTTAAATTCCATGTTTCTCCAGTTGAGTTATTGGAAGAGTTGAGTTTCTTCCACTGTCTTCAGTGTCAAAGTCCCTGTGAGTGTGGAGGTCCCTGAACTTGGTGCACAGGTGTGTATATAAGCTCTGCTGCCTTGGTTTCTTCCCAGTCATCTTGGAGCATCAAACTTGCTTGCACAGAGGAGATACATGAGTGTAGCTCTGCTGGAAGCTCTGCTCAGTGTAGAGGTTAGAAATGACAGCACAAAAACTGTGTTAAAATTTGCTGTAAATCCTTCAACCTTTATGTACCTGAAATAAGTAAAGCTTACAAAAAGTATTCTTGTCCCAGAATTTTGAAACATCCAGGCACCTAAGCTGGGGAAGGCCCCGTGGGGTGTGTGTTTTGGGGGTACAGAAGKTTTCAGGAGCACACTGAGGCTGAGGAAGAGCAGTTCCCACAGCTGCTCCTGCTTTCTGCCCCACTGTGGAACTGGATCCCACCCCAGGCAGTTTGTGGGACTTCTCACAAAGCAAGGGCTGTAGCATCCAGGCAAATACTTGAATGTTCCAGAAGGGAAATGCACTTCTCTGAGGCACAAACATCCCAAGGTGCTGCAGATGATAACACCTGTATGCAGTTATTTTATCTCTGGGCTCATCGGGCCTTAGGAGCAGAGCCATATCTTAAAGGAGCTGTCACAGCAATCCTTGTTTGCCCCCAAGGTGYCTCCTGAAGTGCTCCTGCAGGTAATTAATCACCTAATAAAACACATTCTTTGACAGTAGGTGGAATTTGGAAATTAATTTGCACCCCTTAAATGAGGCTTCTAAAACTATAATTATCACGAAAGAGAGAAACGAGCTGTGTCAGGTGTATGAATGATTTATTTATCAATAATAAACTGTCACCAAAGTGGCACTTAGCTTGCAGTGGCTGTGCTGCATTTCTTTAAGGTGAATTAAGCAATGACATTTGCCTTCCTTCCTGTATTTGCAGGTCTTGGGGCAAATCTTCAGTTGTTTGTGAAGTGTTTGGTACAAAAGTGACCTGTGACAATATTATAGCTGCCTTTCCAAAGTTCTCTTTCTTTAATGTGTGATCAGTTCTTGCTGCCCCTTCAATCCCTGCTGGATGTCYTATCCACTGAGGAGCCTCTGGCCTCACCAGAACTTGTGCAGCCCAGCTGGCCATTTGGATTTCTCATTATCTCTCCAAATGGTGGATTTTGTGAGCTGGATGTTGGTAGCAGCAGGAAATAAAAAAGGGAGGAAGTTTTAACTCGTTGGCTGGACTGCATATGGAATAAGTTACCTGGAATAAGAGGAAATCCAAGATATCTGATTCTCTCTCTCCTTTTTTTTTTTTTTATGATACAGGTTTAAAGATGTAGGTTGAGAGAGAGAGCAATTTTTWAAAAGTCCAGATAAATGTGAGAACAGTAACATTTTAAAAGCAAATAGTTTRCCCAAATATTTACCTTCAAAAATACTCTTTCAAAAACGTGTTACCAAAGTGTTTGACCGTGCACCAGAGCATCTGAAGAGTTATTTTAGCTGCATGTGCAAAGGGGACACGGGCTTCACTGCAGCCTTCCCTGCAAAATTGCCACTAACAACTGTTCTAGTTGCTCCAGCTGAAATGTATTTGTTGCTGACAGTGTAATTGGCTGGCTTCAAAGGGCATACAGTGCATGTAGTCTGTGGGACATGGAAGAAAATGGTCTCATTATTACATATTAATCTTGCATTATTGGTGCATTTATTTCTGAAAAAGCCCAAGAGGATTTCTATTCATTCGTGTCAGACTGGCTTCTCTGATGCACAGCTCCAGGGAAGGGCCCTGCCTCATTATTTCCCCCAGACTTSTTTGCTTGAGTTGACTTGAAAAAGGGGTGAGGGTGCTCAGCATCACTGGCTTGGTTCAAAGGTTCTGCACACAGTGAGATTTCTTRAGTTAAAACCCCTTGGGAAAAAAATGGAGCAAGGGTGCAATCAGTTACAGTGCCCTTCTGATTTACATTTTAGCTGTGCCATTTCCTGCACCTCAAGTGACTTCTGCTGCAAAAGCATCACAAACACAAACAAAACAGGGTGCCGTTCAAAAAAAAGCCCCTGTGATTAAATTGGCAATGCCATATTGTAGCTGTGAGAAATGACAGATTGCAAACAACTCGTGTGAGCAAAAAACACTTGTGGTGCTGGCTCCTCACTTAGGGGTGTGAGCTGGAATAATGCTCTGCAAAATCCTTTCAGTATAAACTAACAGGTTTCTTCTTTTAAGTTTTACCACAAGGTATTTGTGCTGTATTGCAGAGGTTTTTGGAAGTGTGCAGGAAATATTTTTCATGCAAACCAAGTGGCAAAAATTAAACGCTCWGGAATGCAGCTGAAGGGGCAGTCCAAGCACCCTGAGCATGTCCTGGTTTGCTTGAAATATGGTTGCCCTTTCCAGGCACTCAATTCATCTTGAGGCCAATTTTAACAGTGCTCAGTGCAGAAATGGCTGTTATGACATGCCCTGAACCAGCTCTGGTTCAGCTTGTGTAAATTCTACATGTGGGGTGCTTTTGGAGCTGACAGGTGGAATTTTATTGTGATCCTATTTAACTATTCTACCACAGTAAAGGCTTTTGGAATTTATCTTACTGAGTTGCTCTGTGTTGCAAAGCAAAAGCATGAGTTTTTTACTTTTTTTGTTGTTTTTTTAATCAGCACATCTTGTAAAGGCTCTTGTTCAGGGTAGGATTTCCCCAGTGTTCAGCTGATCTGTGGGTGCAAACCATCATGACAGGGTCTTTTGTGTCTACAGGAAATTTCCAACATAACAGGCTGTTTTCACCATGTCCATCAGCATTTCAGAATGAATTTGGGAACCTYCTTTCCACCCCAGATTAGTTCTGGGCCTGTGACAATAATGGAAATTCCATGCCCATGGCAGGGGGATTGGAATGAGATGATCTTTAARATCACTTCCAACCCAAACTATTCTGTGGGTCTATGACTTCCAGACGAATTCAGGTCCTTCACTGGCAACAGGTCAGCTGAGTTTTTAAAATTGCATGTGAGAAGACAGAATCTGCACAGTTCTGCACGTTTCTTAACTCTTTTCATGGTCCCAGAGCCCACTACCAGCACATGGTGATACTATTTAAAGAAAGGTGTTAATGGAATTATATCCTTTGATTGAAAGCCACAGTKGATTTTTGCTCTTGTATGAGTTCTGCAGATTTTGGTTGTTTTGTCTGAAGTGGTCTATTAGCACTTGCCCTGAGATAAAAATTGCTTTTTAAGTGAAGAAAGGATTTTGGCATGAGTCAGAAAATCCCAGGGAAGATAAATGAAAAGYGTAATTAAAATGCCTTGGGGCTGAAACATTACGGGAATTGTAATGTATAGTTTGCTAATCTCATTAGAAAATATCCTGGTTTAAGTCACCTGGTTATATTATATGCTGCTAGCACCAGCCTGCTCCTTCTCAGCCCAAAAAGTTACAAAATTATACTGCAAAAGGCACTTGCTTTGACATCAGCAGTGCAAGTGTAATAGACAGTAGCATTGCTTTCCTTCCTTTTCTCTTTGGTTTTTAGTTTGCTTGGTAATTTTTCTTTACTGCACTGCCTGGTGCCAGTTCCCTGAGTCCAASTTGCTCTGCAACTTCTGGGACACCATGTCTTTGATCAGGATCAGTATTTTTTATTTCACATGCTGCTTCACAGTTGTGTTGAACTAATTTAGGCAGATCTATCCCAGCCAGGCTCAGGGTGGAAGGAGCATTATCAGTGCATTATGGAGACTGAGTAGCACCCAGAATAAGGAATCCAATCCATTCATGAGGCTGCAGGAATAGAAACAAATCTACAAACCTAAGGGTAGGTTTCCCAGTAAGTTTCTACCCTACTATCCAGTGAAAAGGTGAAATTTCAGGAGATTCCTCATGGCTAGGGAATGTCTGACTATTTCTCCAAGCAACATTTTTGTGTTCACTTTTCTTTCCTCTCAAGTAATGCCTGTTAGCATGAAAATTATTTAATTGCTGACTGCTTCCCAGCTGGAAAACAATTGGGGAGACTGTGGTTCAAATCATATATATGTAAATCCCATTGATTTTGTCTATGTATTGCATTCAAAATCCTGCACCTACCCACACAACCTGAGCCGTGGCACTGTGAGTTTTGTGAATGTACCTGTGCCAGCAGGGAACTGGCAAATCTGCTGTGATGGGCATTTGACATGGCTGCAAAACCAGGGAGGAAAAGAAATCATCTCAGTCAAACCTTCTGGGTGCAGRATTTAAATGGATTGAAGCTGTGAGAGCCGCATTTCCCATCCCATGGCATTCCCCATCCCGTTCCCTCTGGAGGCCGTGCTGCAGTGGGCGTGCAGCTTGGCTCTCTCCTTCTGCTGTCAATGTTTTCCACAGAAGGAGGTTCCTTAAAGGCACCATCAGTGCAGCAGATGCTGTGCTCAGACCTGCTGCGTGAGAGAGAGAGAGGCAGCGGTGGGATCTGATCCCATCGTGGGGCCCTGGCAAGGCCCTGCTTGGC
Organism: Cardinalis cardinalis; assembly: GCA_014549065.1. Lineage (NCBI taxonomy): Eukaryota > Metazoa > Chordata > Aves > Passeriformes > Cardinalidae > Cardinalis > Cardinalis cardinalis. Next base: position 3,114,555 of record JACDOX010000045.1, on the reverse strand, counting down.
TGYGATGCTGCAGCTTCTTGGTGGAGCTCCAGTCGTGTTGTTCCCTTGGCTTGTCCTCTCTTGGGTGCTGGAGATCACTTTGAGCTCCTCACTGTGTATCTAAAGGARCACACAGGAAAGATTCGGCTGTTAGCTGGCTTTTCTCATCAGTCACCATGTTGGTTGCAGCCCCAAATYAGCAGAACACTTTGTTCAGGCTTCAGCTCTACAAAACACTTTGGCCCAGCTCCAGCTCTGGAAGAGCTTTTGGATTAAAGGGAAGTTGGGAGTGTGAAGAAGAGCATGGAGTTTTGAGAACTTATGGTTGGTATTTAACACTTTAAAGGTTAATCTTGTTCCCATTCAGCAATAGTGAAGGCTGTTGTCATGGTTTAACCCCAGCTGGCAGCTCATCCCCACATGGGGTGGGGGAAGGATTGGAAGGGAGAAATTGAGAAAACTTGTGAGTGGATACAGACAGTTGAACAGGTAAAGCAAAAGCCAAGCAAGGCAACACAAGGATTTCATTCATTGTGAGGACAGGCAGGTGATCAGCCATCCCCAGGACAGCAGGGCCATCTCACCTAGTGGGGACTTGGAAGACAAATGCCATCCTCTGAACATCCATCCCCTCTTCCTGCTTCTTCCCCAGCATGGTCTGGGATGTCCCTTGGGGTGGTTGGGGTCAGCTGTCCCTGCTGTGTGTCCCCTAACTCCCTGTGCACCCCCAGCCCCCTCTSTGGTGGGATTAGGARCAGGAAGGGCCTTGTCTCTGTGAGCCCTGCCCRGCAATAACTAAAACATCCCTGAGTTATCAGCACCTCTTCCAGCACAAATCCAAAACACAGCCCCATACTGGCTGCTGGGAAGAAAATTAGCTCTAACACAGCTAAGCATGTGCTTAAGTGCTTTGCCAAATGTGGAGGGGATGATTTATATGGTAAAGTGGAAACTTGGTAGCATCTACTTTGGTGATCACAGCTCCAAGCAGGATTTCACAGAAGAAGCCTGAGCTGCTGTCGTGCTCTGCAGTTCAGTTCCCTCAGGCCCTGCTGATAGCCCAAAGCTACTCCTGGGCTGTGTGAACAGGACTGCAGGATGAGCAAATGAACAAAATAAGGGTTTGTGTGTGCTGGGATGTTCAGCTGTTTAGCTGTCTTGCCCACCAAAGCACCCTTGTTCCCCTTGATCTTATTCCCAGGCTTTTGTAGCCTCACACACTTTCCTCCCATCTGAGCTGGGTAACCAAGTGTGAGAATTTGTTCTGGTCTGGCTTTATGGTTAGACATTGTGGCTATGAGAGATTCTCAGGGCAGACAGAAATGAGGTGCCTGTATAGAGTCATGCAAAGGAGCTCAAAGGCTTGTGATGAAAGCATCTTCTCCATAACTGGATTAAAACAAATCATTGAGAGCTGTGGCTTTATTTCCACAGTTCTTACACTRTGATGCCATTGTACAAGAGGGTTTAGGCTTCTTTGAGGCAGCCTGCAAGACCCTCCCTGCTCTGTGCACACTGGATTTGTGCAGCCAGCACAAATTGAAGTTTTTTTCCAGCTTGCTGACAGGCAGGAAGCTGGGGATGCAGCCTTTCCCAGGGGCTGGATTGCCATGGACGAGGCTGCACGTGCACACCTGGGAGGGCAGAGGGTCCCAGGTGGCCCAGCAGTGTCCAACCCCACATCCTACAGCTGCTACCTTGGGCTGGGGCTGGAAGAAATGCTCCATTAGGAGCAGAGTCACTCTCCAGCTGCATCAGCAGGGAGGTCTGCTGGGTCCAGGGGGCTTCCTGTTTAAATAGTTACAGAGTCTGCAGAATTGGTTAAACTGTCAGAAAAGAATTATAGAGGGTAAAAAAAAAAAAAAATAATAAAGGAACCATCCTTCCTGTATCTGTATGTGCATTGTCTAACTGCTCCTTTGGGATCAGCCAAAGGCTTGCTGGGGTTTTTCAGTTCACTGTAATGAGTTTTAGATTAGGTCTTTTGTGATGTAGAATCAGATTAAAGTTTGTGGAATTGTAGCTGCAGTGCAGGAAAGTTTTAATGGGTAAAAGTTAAGGGAAGTCTTTGTCCTAAGGTAGGTCATTTCACTTCTGCAAGATCATGGCCTGTGGTTRGGCAAAAGCAATGCAACTGTTAATGAAAACAGCTGCAAATGGCACYCACAGAAGGAAACTTAGCAAAGCCCCATTTTGTGAGATACAAAATTCTGAATCTGAAGTAAAATACCTTTACATGAACARTATTTCCTGAATGTGACTTTAGTCTGCATTCTTTCTCTCTGCCACATGATGGAGATGATGGTGTAAGATACACAAACAGTACTGCACAGGCCTTACACTTCAGGGACAGAAGTTTCAGCTTGGTTTAGAGTACTCGTTCCATTAATGTTGGTTTTGCACTACCACTGATGGAGTAATTTTCTCAATAATATCTATGAAGTGTTTTGTTTAAAACAATGTTTGCCTATTTTTCTTTTTGGTACAGTTTGAATTTTTCTTTTTTTTCCTCTGCAAGGGCAAAGAAGCAGGAATACTCTTACCAAATAACCAAGGGTACTGATGCAGCAAAATGCCAAAGTCTGTATTTGGTAAAACATCCAAAAAAACTCGGTTAGTTTACATTAACTGTATTGGGACTTAAAATTGTACTTAAAGTTAATGATTTGGGCTCAGATATAATTAAGGCTGTTGTGTATTACTGCAAAAGCAAAGAATTTGCAACAACTCCTGTTAAACAAGTTTGGAAACAAGACATCCTAGAGCCTGCTCTCACCATGAATGGGGTCTGTGCATCCTGGTAGAATCCAGAGTAGTTGATCTTTGTGTTGTGCTGTAGAACCTTTGCATCCACCCTCTCCTCTTTTYTCCATCTTGAGCATCAGTCCTGATCCAGAAGCTGTCAAAGCCACATGTGCAAAATTCCCAGTGATTTCAATGCCTTTGGATCAGACCAGTATGCAAAGGCAGAGATGGATTTCCTCTTGGAATTTTTTTTTTTAGTGATACTCAGAAAACTCCTGGCAAGGGATGTATTTAATTTTTATGGTGAGAGCTGCTGTGTGATATTTGTAACGATAATGTAGTAACAAGACATTTGTAACAAAACTGGTATAGGTTGAGATATATCCAAGATGGGAGAAACATATGTTTCTTCCCAGTCTGGTTTTTTTTGGTTGTTTTTTTTTTTTCTTGTGGCTGTTACTCTGAGGACAAGAGTTCCTTTGCTGATGTCAGTGCAATTACAGCTGCACTGTTTTCCAGTTTCTTAGACTGAATATTTGCTGGATGAAGCAATACTCTCACTCCTCTCCACAGATCCACCTGCCTTGTGATTCAAACATGCTGTCTTTAATTCAAATCCTGGGTTCAGTTTTGGGCCTCTCACTAAGAAAGACATTGAGGGGCTGGAGCTTGTCCAGAGAAGGGAAAGGAGCTGGGGAAGGGTCTGGAGCACAAGGAGAGGCTGAGGGAGCTGGGGGTGCTCAGCCTGGAGAAAAGGAGGCTCAGGTGGGACCTCCTCACTCTCTACAGTTCCCTGAAAGGAGCAGCCAGGTGGGGATCAKTCTCTTCTCCCAGGTGACAAGTGCCAGGGGGAGAGTAAAAGGCCTCAAAKCTGCAYCAGGRSAGGTTCAGATTGGACAGCAGGARAAACTTYTTCACTGGAAGAGTTGTCAAGCATTGGAAGAGGCTGCCCAGGGAAGTGGTTGAGTTCCCATCCCTGGAGGGATTTAAAAGCATGTAGATGTGGCACTTGGGGATGTGGTTTAGTGATGTGCTTGGCAGTGCTGGGTTAACAGTTGGACTCAATGATCACAGGGGTCTTTTCCGACCTAAATGATTCTATGATTTTGTGAATCTATGCTTCTTGTTTAATTCCTTGGGCTTAGGTTCTTATATAACCTGCAAAATTCTCACTTGAGGAATTGTTCAACTCTGATACTGCAAGTCCATCACTCCAATGCCCACTAGTGAATGKTTTTTTTCTTTGATTAGTGTTTCCAATTTGGATTTAGAGGCTATTCCTTGATRGGTACCTTTCATAAGGCATTTTTGTAATCATATTTACATTTAAAATGCTCCATGTATGTAGAATGTCCATTAAAATGCTSTCAGAGTCAGGGCACTGATGCTGCCCAGGCTGTCTGTGTGTGCACCCACGGGTCGATGTAATAACTCATCCAAATGTTGGGAGTTTTCCCTCAGAAGACTTCTTCCAGAAATGCTGCTCTCCATGCTCTTGGGTTCTGCTCCTGTTTCTTTCATGAGAACAAAGATTAGTCCTTCATGCTCCTAAACTCAATGCATGTGCATGACTTAAAGGCATTACCTACCAATAAATGGGAGATTAGCTGCGGCTTGTGCATTTCCTGATCACTGCAGGTTTTTTCAGATGGCTCGTTGTTATCCCGTTTCCTTTAACGATGGGACACTTTAATGAGTTTGCCATCTGACATACATCTGCTTCCTGTTAAACAATACCTTCATTCTTCTGGAGCTGCTAAACTCATCTTTTATCCTACAAGATTTTTATCTGAGCCCTGAAAACAGCATGTACCAATCGGTGTCAGCATATTCATTTACTTGCTGAGGAGTTTTCTTAATATGTTGTTGAAAATTAATAGCAAAACAGGCATCTCCTTTAATGCTTATTTGTTGGAAAATGGGAGAACATGGGTATTATTTGTGTAATTAGGGGCTGGTCAGTCCAGCTCATGTTTGAAATCCAATAAAATCGACTTTTGTGGCTGACAGTATACAATCTCTAATAGTTATTCTGTTCTCCCAGCAGAGTMAGAAGGGGCTGGTTCAAGGAGGGGTTGGGGGTGGAATGTGAGGCTGTTAATGTTGTTTCTTTGAGGAGAGAGCCTTCAATAGCTCAGTGATGGTCTGTCTCACGCGTGTGCAAAGTTAGGGCTCTGTGATCATCAGGATCTCTTAAATCAATCCCGCCTGCATTGAGTTTGTGCATCTGCCTCAGTGCCTCTCTTTTTCCCATGTTTTGGAAACATGCAGTCGTGCTGGATCTCTGACTATGTCTTTCCCCTTCGTTGGTCAATATTGCCCCTGCAGAAAAACATTTTTTCCTTTATTTTTCTTTACTTTTTTAATCACAGAACCTTTTTCTCATGGAGGAAAAACTGAATTTTCCTTTTACTTATCTTTTCTATGTAATATGCCATGTAAGTTGCTTTTGTAATGACTGCGTGATGCTATTTAAGAGGAAATGTGGATGTGAAGTTCTGCCACACAGGTCCACAGGACATCTGTGAGAATGGCTTGTAACCAAATTAAGCAACCCTGTGGGGCACATAATGTTTTGTCTAGGAAAGGAATTTAGTTCCAACCATTCACATATGCCAGGTGACAAGTGGAAATACTTTGCGGTTAGAGCTGGGGAAACGTAGGAAGCAAGGTGCAAATATTTATTTGAGAGTTAGCAGATGCCTGAACCCGAAAAATGACTATAATTCAGGAATTTTGTATTTCTTCCCATTTATAGCTTGCGGTTTTCTCCCAGCTCACACAGGGTTAATGTTATTTGCTTGAAAATGAGGGAATTGTGATTACTTCAGGTGGCTGCTGGTGCATGATCTGAAACCTTTGTTTTAATTATATTCTTGGCATTGTTGAGATTGATGTTTCTACCACCCTAAGCGCCATTCCTTTGCCTCTGGCAGTGCTGCAGAGCTGGTGTTCAGCACTGAAGGGCTGTGAAAAGTTGTTTGTTGCAAATGCAATTTGATAGTTTTCCCTGYGATGGCTGAGCTTCCCGTGGGGTTCCACCTCTCTGGCTTGGTGCAGCCTTACAGGAAGGTGCTGTGTGTGAACTTGGTCCTTCACTGTTTTCCTTAAGGAGTGAAGCCAAAACCTCTTCCCAGGTCATTGCTATGCCAGTGTTGTTAAACCTGCCTGAAAAGCTTTGTTTGTTTTTGCATCAGTGTTTATTAACAAAGCCCTCCATCATTTGTTTAACATATAAACTTGTCCRTTCTTTCACCACACTCCCAACCTTCCATCTCACAGAGCTGCAGGAGCACAGTTGATGGCTTTGACAGTCTTTCATTCATGTTCAGGTTACAAATTACCTTCTTAYAATTCAGTTCCTTGTGGAGTCTGCAGTTTTTCAAGGAGGGCCTGGGGGACAATATTAATTGAAGCTTTGCAAGAAAAGAACTCTACTTTGTCAGCTCTAGGGTATCCCATCGATGATGCRTCTTAAACACCTTCACCTTCAGTCAGCAGAAAAGCTGTGAAACCTCCAAATCTTCTTGGTGGTGGCAATTGCTATGACCTCTGGTGTGACCAGGGGCCAGCCTTGCCTCATTTCATGCTGTCTTTTCAAAACACATCCTAGGGAAAGTATATTTATAGCTGGAACATCAGTTTATCCTAATCCAGRTGTATTGGGCAAGTGTGTGAAGAATTTTAGGAGGGCAAGACACTGAACCAAATTTGCTGGCATTATTAACAGAGATGTTTAACTTGAGTGGGCTGACAGGGTTGTTTTATTCTGCTTTAATTTGAACCTATTAAAAAACCCTTCTATCCTTTATAAAGAAGCTAGAAATAAGRGATGTAAAAGGGACTTAGGTAAAGGGGAGATTGTTCTGAAATTTGCTGTGTATGTATCCTTAGAAAACAGTATATTTTTGCTATACAGAAGTGGGTTATTAGACTTTTCTYTGCAATTACAGTGGAGAAGGCACAGTTTGGCACAGCAGCTCAGTACTCCTCATAAATACAGACTTGGACAGTGACCACCCCAGTGATGGTCCTGGTGAGTGCAGGTGACAGGTTGGGTGCAAGTTTGAGAGCTGACCCTCGAGGATGAAATGGGTTCTCCCTGAAGTGAGCAGATGTTCTTGCTGCTGGCCTTTGTGACATTCACACTCTAAAAATCCTCTTCAGAAGTGTTTGCTTTCCTCCCATTGCTGTTAATGTAGGGAACAGTGGGGGTGTGGGTGAGAGCAAATTCTGGGATGGAGGTGCATTTTCAGGGACACTGAGAAAGCTCTTACAAGGTGAGCCTGTTCCTCCTCTGGCTGTTTATGCCAATCTCTCCTCCAGTATTTACTCTAACGTTTATAAAAATAGATAAGTCTTCTGGAGAGCAAAGCCTGCTGAACTGGGGACAGGGAAAACCTGAATAAACAAACATGTGCCACAGATTAGTAAGAACATCTGTAGGTTTTATATTGTTTTGAGAACACATACCACAGTTTTTCAATTCTTGTGCWTTTCTAGTTTCTCCCTTTCTTTCTGTCTCTCTCTTTTCTTCTTCTTTTTAAATATATTGCTAATAAAGGTTGGAGGTAGGAAGCACAGCTGGGCTCTGCATGACATGCCACTGTTTAATTTCTAGCTCGGAGGATGAGAAGAAGAGTAGTTTTATTGTATCCTAGAAGAGAATAAAGCCACATGCAAATTCCAGCCATGGACATCTGTTTCCTCTTTGTGTGAAAGAATTCTCATATTTGGAAGGGAATCCCAGTTCTGAAGGGGCTGATGAGGTTTTGGKTTTTTTTTTTCTTTTGGTTCTTTCTCCCATTCTTTACCACTCCTTCAGCTTGCTGCCCTTGCTCTGGCTGCTGTTTTCCTCGGGACAATGTCAGCTTGCAATTTACCATCAGATATCAGCTGGGTGAATTTTCAGTGTTATATGTACGCAACACTTTAAAGTGTTCTGTTGTAGTTACAAAGAGCATTATTAAGTTCCTCCTTAAATTTCTTTTATTTAATTAAACAGTATTTGGTGGGAGGACTTTTGCTCTGTCATCAATCTTCAGTGCTTACAGGTTGGTATTTTTCTTTGGAAGCGAGATGTGTCTGCTGCTCTGGTGGGGAAGTGCAGCTATTAATAAAAGTAACTTGTTAAACATAATCATTTAAAATACTTTGTATCAGGGGAATTAAGTAGATATGTAGAAATAAGCATCTGCAAAGTTCATTACCTTAACTTAGGCATCAGGTGCTAAGGACTACAGGGACCAGAGTAAATGATAATTTCACTAACCTATAAAACATTTTAGAATAATTATTTGCAGCTGTCTGGGGGCTTTAAATTTGCCTTTTGTGTGTGTTTAAGGGTTGACTCTGATGAACAAACAGGATAGTTATATAACACTAGGCCAGACATGAGAACTGGTACTCTCTGTCTATTTTATATTAATGTCAAATGAGAGGTTGCTGGAACTTGCCAGGGTTTCATATTTGCTGGCAGCAAGTTACCCACATGTGTGGACCACATTTTCATTGTTGCCTTAGCCTATTTCAGGCAGAAATATCTCTGCCTAACAGGGTGTGATTCTGTTCATTGCTGAAGAGCTTTTCTTTTAAGAAGAAGCAAAATACAAAAAGGAATGAAAAGCTGTAAGTGTTCAAATTAAGAAGTGTCCCCAGACTGCAGGATTTTGTCACGTCTGCCGTGGTGGAAGAATAAAGGGCAATAAGCCATCTAAAGGCTTTTCATGGGTGAGCTACCCTCACAGAGCTATTTCTTTTTGCATATATTAATGCTACTTTTGGGTGTGGGCTGTTTAGTCTGGTCTCTTAGGGAGATGAGGCTTATGCAAGCAGGGTGTTTGCACACATGGACACACAGCAGCCTGCACAGCACTTCCACATCTTGACCACGGAAATGTGGCCGAAGGGCAGAGGCTGCGAAGGTAAACAGGAGTTCTGATAACTTTCCTGAGGGGAAAATAAAGGTGATTAAAGGGTTTGAGGGAAGGCTTTCAATAGGAGCTGAACTTTCAACAAGGGCTGTGGAATAGATCTGGAGAAGAAATGTGATGGAGGTCCCTGTCATGGGAAGATTGCCCAAGGCGGCTTGGAAATGATTTGGCTTCAGAGAATCTGATGACAAAACCCAAATCCACAGGAAGACAGACTCCCTTTCATTGCAATACCCATGAAATTGCTTGTGTGGGTTTTGTTTTTAAGTCAGGATGTCAGACAGGATCCAATGGGTGACTGCAATAAATGGAGATCTCCTTAGGATCTTAGTGCAGCAAAGTCGCTGCTGCTCTGCTTGGTGGTGATGGTGCTTCCTATTTTGTTTGGGTTTTGCAAGTCTTTAAACTCCAGGAAAGTGTGACTTATGAATGTCTGAATGTTTAGAACGTTATCCTGCAGCCCTGATAGAGAGAAGGGAGCCCAGTGGCTGTGCAGGTCATCCTGGCACACATCTGAAATCTGCATCCCATGGGGCACGTGGGGAAAAGGGAAACCCATAATCTCCATCCAGCCCCAAGCAGGACACGGAAAGCAAACACCACTAACACTGAAAATCAAACAGCACTTGTGAACAAGTTTCCCCTTTGATTGAAATGCTTCTAGCTAAGTGATATAAAGGGGATTATGTCACAAGCTTCCCTTGTTGTCTTATTAACAGCTGCTTGATTTTACCACTCATTCACGAGCATAAAAAAAGCCAAACTTGGAGGCTGTATTTGAAAGCTTGTTTTGTTTGGTGTACAGCTGGATACAGAGCATTTCTTTTTCTCTTTTTTAACAAATTTGAAGCAAATGTATTGGTTATTGTTACTTATTTTTCCCTATTTTTTGGTCTAGATCATAGAAGATTAGGTTGCTTTTCATTTYACATTGCAAAGAAATCATTCCATATAATTTCAGTTCAACAATGCTGCAGTAGCATGTGGGTGTGTATATATCTTCTCATAAATATATTACCACACATTACTGTCAAAGAGCTGGGCTTTTTCACCCAGTATTAAAAATGAAATTTAATTGCTACACTAGAGTTTCAAGACCCTGATAAATAAGAGCCATGTCTGACCTTTATTTGGGGCTCTGAGATGCCACCAGGGATATTGCTCATTGTCCAAGATGACAAACTTCCTCTGAGATTTCAGTTTGTCAGCTCAATGTACAGCAGTGACATTGATTTCTTCTCACTGCCATTTCCTGCCTGAATAGATAACAAATTTTCTGTGGCAGGTGTCTGTCAAGTTTAGTTTTGCCTGGCAGATTAACTTAATAGACTCATTTATTAATCATTACTTGCAGCACAGAGAAGCAGACAATACTCTTTGTCTCCTGTGATGTTGAATGGCTGTTCCATTTCAGATTCCTTTGTGTAGCCTGAATTTGGGTTTAATAAGCCATTCATATCTCTAGTGAACGTTTTTAACCTGACATCATCAGAGCAAAGATATCTGCATTAAATAAGCATGATCCATTTTGTGTATCTACTCCTTTTCATGGTAAAAGATGTGTAAGTGCTTTCTGAGACTAAATAATTTGATATATGACCTGCCAAATCAGCCTAAACAAGGGGGAAAATGAAGAAAGATAAAAGTAGGAGAAAACAGATAGTTGGAGGAAGATTTGAGCCTGAGGTTGACTGGCTAACAAAGCAGAGATAATGCAGCTTTAGGAAGGGGCAAAGCAAACCTGCAGATACAGCTGTAGGGTGATCCTAGGACAGGCCAGTGCTTTTCTGGAGACCCTTTCCTCTGAAATATCCTCTGAAATATCCTGGGACAGATATTCAGCCTGGAGATTGCAAAGGTAGAGTTGGTACCAGAGGTAAGTGTTAGACAGGACTTCTCTGAATGGTGAAGGACGAGGAAGAATTTCATGGAGGGCTTTGCAAAGGAGGAAATACAGCAGAAGGCATAACCTTGGAAAGTGATGTCTCTTGTTGCACAGTGCTTCAGTGTGCTTCARTGCAAACTGAGTGATGAGCTGAGGGTTTTATCAGGGCAGGATCTGTGAAGGACATGGAAATGCCTGTGCACTCCAGGGACAGGAGGCAGCAGGAATGAGCCTAGACAGAGATGCAGGCTGCTGCTGGACAGGAGAACCCCGTGCCACAGGCAGTGAGAGCCACCAAGCTTCTCCCTTTTAGCTGGGCTGTGGTAGCTCCCCACAACCTGCCTTTAGTTCTGGTTCATGGGAGATCATGGGACATGTTCAGGAAGGTTTCTGCAGCTGATGCCCAAGGGCAGAGCCCTGGTTGCAGCACAAGAGCTCAGCCAGCATCTGTGAGAGTCTGCACTGCTGAGGATGTTTTTTGCCAAGCTGTGTTCCTGGCCTTGGGAACGTGTTTCTTGAACCATCCTTATGGCTTTCTTGGCTGGCTGACAAACCCAGAATGTCCCTGCACTAGATCACACTGCTTATTGCACTTCTAGGCCACCCTGGTAACAATACATTAACCTCTCAGCAGGGAATGTGATAAACAAAGTAAAACTGCTTTAGTGAAACCAGTCATTTAATGGCAGCGTACATAAAGTGTCGGTAAAGATTTGTAAGTGTAATAAGCTGCAGTTCACTGGCAGAACAATAACTGTTCCTAATTTAGCCAGTTGAGGAACATGCTAACCCAATTTACTTTTGTAACATTATGTTGTTGTTTTTTTTTTTCTTTTCCCACCTCTCCAGATTCCTTTCTCTCTGGTACAGTTTCCCCTCTGGGAGTCCTTAAAGGTAAGTTCTCYTTTAGTGATGGAAATATAAGTTATACATTTTGCAAAGGTTTTCCATGGTAACTTATCTAACTCCATTACTGTGATTTTGGGTATGTTCGAGAATCAGTAATTATGTGCCAACTTACCTGTGCATGTGAAGATCATATGCCTGAATATCTGAAAAATAACAGGGAATATCTAACCACTGATCTATGGCATGCAGGCTAGATTTTACTCCCAGCATGTCAGAAACTTTATCTTCAGCTCTAACATTTTTAAGTGCTTAAAAACAGTGGGGAACCACCTTGTGTTGTGTGACTTCTTTTTTTAAAAAATTAATTTAATTTTTTTAGTGTTTTGGTCTTCATGGTAAAAGGAAATTGCAAATGAGAAAACTGTTTCAGCCTGGGTTTTGTAAACATCACTGAAAAGATATTTTGATTGGCTGCATGTACTTTCTTTTAAGGTCATTTAAAGAAGGTGTCAATGATGATGTTTTAACAGTGCAGTTGTTACCATGGTCAGAGACAGGATCTAGGTTTTTGAGTTTAGGATTGGATTTGAAGATGTAATTTCTCCTCTGTATGTCCTTGAACTCACTGCAAAAAGTGAAAGGAAGGATTTTTGAAGTCCTTGGAGGTCATGGGGTGGAAGCACAGAGAATTATTGCAGATCATTAAAAACATTGTAGTAAAATATATTTATAAAAGAGGAGCTGGAGAGAGAAACTTTCTTCTTGGTAGGAGTGCTGGACTCCTGAGCAAGCTTACACAGAGACCCAGAGTGGRACCTTGTGTGTTAGACTGAGACAGCAGTTTGTCCTCTTGCTGTGTGTCTGTAGCTGGGGCTGTTTGGGGTGGACAAGCCTACAGAGTGAATATTTGCATGTAGAGGCTGCAGGGAGTTCAATTTAAAGGTGAATCCTCAGGCAGGAGGAGCATGAAAATCATCGAGAGCTTTGGCAGGAGTGAGGATTCTGTGGGTGCTCCATGAGCTCTGCCTGCTGTGGGGTCTGGGTCTCATCCCGCTGCTCAGGGGAGCTGGGGCTGCCTTATTAGGAATCTGCTTCCCTGGCAGTGCCCAGGAATGGCTTTTTGTAAACTCCTCAGCAGTGGTGCTGGCCCAGCCTGCTGGTGGTTGGTGCAGCAGGCATGTGTGGGAGCAAGAGGTGGCACTGCTTAAARGGGGAAAGTGTGGTGTCCATGCCAAAACCACATAAACCAGCACCATCATGTAGCTSTTTGCAGAATGTAAAGTTGTTTTAACTAATGTCCACCTAGCTGTGACAGTAAAATGTATTGTTTACRTTACAGGCTTTAAAGAAGACAGTTTGAATTTAGCTAACTACAGGAGTGAGTCACTCAGGATGAGGCATCATGTTTAATCTCAGGAGGTCAGTGCAGATCTGAAGAGAAACAAAACTTGTGTCAGTTTGTTCCACAAACCTGTTGCATTATATTCTTCTGATGTGAAGTCAGGAGTAGGAAACTGCAAAAATTAGTCTGGCATACTCAGTCRTTTTGGCTCAGCACAGGGAGAGAGCTCAGGGTTTGTCATATCAAAGCCAGGAGTGAAAGCAGAATACATTTTGTGTATCTGAGGGAAGCTCTTAAAAATTGTYCTGACAATATAACAAAGGACAAAAATCATTATGGTCCCATCAAGAGGATGGATGTGGCCAGTRGCATCACTGGAGTATGGTTGAGGGCTCCTCACCTTCTCATGGGTGCACAAAGGGAGCATGGACAGACAGTAATTGCAAAGAAATAAAAATGCAAAGGACAAGAGAAAAATGGCACAAAGCCTGAACAGAAAAGAGTTATTGAGATGGTGCTTGAGGGACTGTTCTGCACTGGATTAATAGGATTACTTGAGAAAGTAACAGTGGGAGCAGTTGTGTATGATGTGTGTGGGCCATCTCACTGAGGARAGTAGAACAAGAGCTGTGGCTGTGTCATATTTAAAACCATTACTGTGAGGTGACATAAGCTGATGGAAGAGACTCAGTCCTGATTCCCTGAACAAGGTAATCACCATAAAAATAAGGAAAATCATTCCAGTGTGAAAGGACAGTTAGAGGGGCACATGGAAGAAGGAGAGAGGTTCCTTTTCCTTCAGATGTGTGCTGACTGCAGCCAGCAGCAGGGTGTTAAGCTTGAAGAAGCCTAATAAAGGCTTGTCATAGGCACCAAATTTTGTGTTTCTAGACCCCATTTTCTCTATCTGCTTTACTCCAAGCTGCTCTGGTTATTCCTTATGCTTTAGTCACAGGATTTACGTGCACAGTTTTCTCCTGTCTGTGAATGTGCACCAGCTGTCCCCTGTGAGAGCTGCATGCCATGCACTGAGCTATGTTAAAAGAAGAGAGAACATTGTATAGATTACTGAACTATAAGGTTACCTTGGCTGTGGGTGCTGGCAAAGGGAGGATTGCAGTAATTAGCAAGAAACAGATACTGCTTCAAATCTGGCATTGCTGATAGTGACTCAGGTGAGCACACAATTTAGGAACAGGCAACAGGCTCCTTCCTTAGTTCACAATGACTCAAGAAACAACAGTAAAGAAATTAAGTGCTTCCAATTAAAAAACTCCTTTCTTTTTTTCTTTATTTTAGGTATTTTTATTTAGGTAGCATCCATGCTATAAGGTGTCCTTAATGTCCTTTCTCTTCCCAATTCTCCATTTTTCCATGTTTTGTTTGAGGCACAGATGATTGCTATCAACCGAAAGAGAGAAGGAAACTGCTATGGTGTATGAGATTTTAGGACCTTGTAATCCCCAACTAGGATGAGTTAGTGTAGCTCTTTTCTGTCCTTTAGTCCAAGCCTTACAGGTAAAACAGTCTTGAATTCTTCTCAGAGTTCAGGGAAAGAAAGGATGTTACAAATTTTATTCACTTTCTGCTACACCAATCCTMAGAAGAGCACCATGGTTGAACACCACTGTGACAGTTTGGTCAGGTTTGGGTTCTTTTATGTGGGGTTAATGCTTCTGATCCCATCTCAAAGCCAGGTGGCCCTGAAGAAAGGCAACAGAGCATGAGTGTGATGTGCTTCCCAAATACCAGCCAAGCACAGAGCCTTCCATATTAGTTCAGGTTTTGGAATGAATGTTGTAAGATACAGTCCTCTTGTTTGCTGCCCTGGAATTTCCAGRGTGCCTCAGTGGGTTGCTTTGGAAATACTATATATGTGTGTTCCTTACTGTGGGAATTTCACATTGTGGGCTGTGTGTGTGGCATGAAATTGTTGTGGGTTGCAGGAGCCTGGTGCAGCTCCTGTGCTCACCCTGCTGCCAGGGCTGTGCGCTCTCTGCTCAGATGGCTCTGGCCCTGAGCAGCCCATCCCTTCTGTCTCATCTTTTATTCTSTTCTTTTCAGACATTTTATTCAGTGCTTATAATCATCATATCCGAGTTCCTACCAGCAGCAGTAGTGATTATCATTTGTTTCATGTTTTAATCCTTCTGTTTTAGAACTAGCTGAGRAAAAAGACAACTTTCAATTCTGCTGGGGGGCTATTACAGACATACAGGGCATCAGGTGTTTGGGGGTTTTTTTTCAATAAAATAGCATTTTAAAACCCTACATAAACATTTGAGTCCAGAAACATCTTGTCAAAAATGCCTGTTTCTTAAGGCTCAGTGGCAATGGTCACATCCCTCAGAGAACAGTGCTGTAAGATAAACCCTTCTCAGGTGAAACAAGACTCAGTCCTCTTGGGTTTTATGTTTCTGCACGTTGGCTGTGCTTCAGAGCCTCTGAGGGTTACTCAAATGCAGCTGCACAGGGAGAATGGTYTCTTTATAGAGCAAATGTATTGTATGTCTGCAGAAAAGGCTTTGGTAGCCAGGGAGGAGGGAAGGAGCAGGCAGGACGGGAGGACATAGGTCTCAAATGAGTTGACTTGAAAAACAAGGGGGTTTTTGTTTGTTTAGTTGGTGGGGGTTTTTTTGAAGGAAAACAAACCTGCTATCCTGGGAGCCTTTTGTCTTTCTCATTAGACAGGTCTGACTCTTTAAGAGGAGACACTTGGACATTGCTAGGACTGTGGAACATCAGGGTCAGCCAGTCCTGCCCCTACAAACCCAACCTCTCTGGGAGGGCAGGCACACACTGTGCTGCTCTGCTGGCCCAGGAGCTTCAGAGAAAGATAAAAATCTTCAGCTGACCATGCTCAAGGTGATGTCTGACTCTTCTGGCACTCAGTAGGGCCAGGATTTCCATCTTTGAGTGCTGAGCAAAGTTTAGAGCTCTTAAACTTTCTGCAGTTCTAGTGAGCCCACAACATTTTTTTTTGTCACTGGTTTTAGCAATGAAATAATTTTCTTAAATCTGTAGGTCTCACAAATTAGAAGGTGTTACATGAAAAGAGAATGGGGAGAGTCCAGCTGTTCTCCTGTGAGGCTGAGCAGGATCAGAAAATTTGTTGAGTCAGAACAGGAATTCCATGGGTTGGTTCTGAGCTGATTTCTGGCCACACAGTGGAGAGCAAGTTTGGGATTAGGTCCTTTGTTTTCTGTTCAGATGCAGCTGTGACTGTAGGCACAAGGCATTTGTGTGGAGGGGAGTGTGCTGGTGAACTGAACCATAGATCTGGAGGGGAAATGCACATGTGCTCATTTGCTTGCTTCTCTTGGTTCCCTCTCCAGAGAGCTCAGCTGCAGGGGCTGGGGTAGGCAGCACAGGGTGTGAATTGATTTTAGGGTCAGCTCAGCCTTGCTCTTGGTCATCAGTGCAGRTAGATTTTGAGACACAACTTGAAGCTTGCTTTTCAAAAACTCCTTGGTGGCTTTCTGTGGAAAGTGAACGCTCTAACCTTGGTTGAAGCTCATTGCACCTGCTTTTTAAAGTTAATAAGAATTAAAGGTTTACAGAATGCTTCTGCCCAGGCAGCTGGGGTTCTCAGCAGTAATATGTGTTTATAACTCCACCATTGAATCCATAAACCACATGCTATTTCCCTCCTAAAATTTACAGTCAGATCTGTTGCTGCTTAACAGGGCAAGTAGAAAATAGAGGCATGTAGCCAAACTGGGCCTTAAATGGCTCTTTCCCTGCCCTACAGGTAGGTGACCATTTTCCCTTTTTCCTGGAGAAGCAGTCTAGTATTTCTTTCCTCCGTGCTCAGCTGCATGTAAGTCAAGAGCAAATGGAAGCCAGGCCCAGCTTTAAAGCCATTTCCTCACAGRCAGTGCAGTAAGTGTTCTACCATGCCTTGCTCCCTCTTGCAGTAACAGTTGGGCTGATTTTGGGATTAAGTCCTCCTGGTTAAATAGCACTGTCTGCCATTTGCTTAGGTGCTGAATCAGGAGAGCAGCTTTGCACGGGGTGCTGGGGGTGGGATGTAACRTGTCCATGCCATGAGCAGAGCTGCTGCATTTTTCTCACAAGGAACAATGCACCCAACAGCTGTTGAGCAAACAGCCCTGGCTTTATTGCTGCCACAATAAGTGTCATTCACACCATCCTGGGGCACAGCCCGAGGAATGCTGCACACCATCTGCACCAAAGGCAGAGAAACAAATGCAGGCCTTGCTTGCAGCACTGTAGGCACGTTTGGGAGAAGTCAGATGGCCTTGGATCATCAATACAGCATTTCAACAGAGCAGAGGAAAACAGGCTCACACAGTCTGTAGATACAGAGCCAGATTGTGATGCCCTCTTGATCATGCCCAGGCCACAAGAGGTTCTCTAGAAGTTGCTAAGCTTGCCAGTGACATCTGGGGATGTTTGAATAGCAAAGATTTGATTTGGACACTGTTTTTTTGCTGAAGAATCTTAGCAGATTTATGTAATTCTTCATGTAATTTATTCACACACACCTACGAAGCACAGATCTGTTAGGTAAGAGCAGTGCAGGTGCTCAAGAAAAACCCTGCTGGCTTTAAAGTGATTTTGCAGAAGTGCATTTTCCCTCCCTATATGTCCCTTTGTGCCATGGAAACTGAGTGTAGCTGTTCTGCCTTGCCATGGGAACACAGCTTCGAAGAACATTTCCTTTAACCAGGCTTTTAGCACATCCATTTTGATTTACATCCAAATGGGTCACAGACATCAATGCAGTATTATATGGGCAGAAAAAGGGAATGAAATGCTTTTAACATGAAAAATATGCTCTTGCATATAGGCCAACTTTTGTTCTCTTTCAATTTATCTAGGATTTGGGTGGGTTTAGTTCTAGGACTGAATTCAGTACTGGCRTAAGTGAGCACAACTCCATTAGTGCAAATGGAGTCTCAGCATTTATGTCAACAGTGAACTTAGATCATTGAATTTTTCCCATGTTTGGGCTTGCATGTTTCCTGCAAGATAATATACACATGTACTTGCCCATATGCTGCACATATGCACATGAAAAATCCACTGAGGAGGACATTTGGCTCTTTGCTCCATGTTGACTTTCTGTATAGAAACAGCAATCAACTTGTGAAATTTTTGCTTCTCCTGTAGCTAATGTGCCATGCATCTGTAAGGGTCAGCCATGCAGAATGCCACGTTGTGGGTAAAATCCCTAGCAGGAAAGGCAAACATGAAAATTGCTTTTCTTTCCTCAGTCTGCAGGACCTCACATGCACACAGATCCATGTGGTTCATTTGTTCTGATTTTTTTTCTCCCGTGTTACCATGAATTTGAACACTGTTGTGAACAGAGGGGCACACAGAGATACTATAGATACTTATCATTGGAATGAATTGTAATATTTATTCAGCTGCAGGCCTCAAGTGTGGTGTATGCCATGAGTTCTGCTTGAAGAACAGCAAGGCCAAGGCAGAAATGTCTTATTCTCTGCAATGCTTCCTGCAGCATCGGTGGTGTTGGGCTGGTYATCAGGTTTGAGAGATGTGGGTATTGCATTTTCCTGGATTACCAAAGCTTAGATGTCCTGAATATAGACCACGACCTGGCTGTGCTGAGAACACAAAGCTCACAGCTGATTTTTGCCACAAACATTTCCTATAAATGCRTGGCAAAGGTGACAGGCATGCACAGGTAAGAGTTGTGTGCACTGGTCAAAGGTTATTGGCCATCTGGAAGCCAGGTGTCCTCAGGAGTCCATATTGTGGGCACCAAATACTTCCCCCCAATATTTAAAAGCAGAGGTAATATTTTCCTTGTTTGTTTTTTTTTAGATTGAAGGGCCTTTGGTATATCTTGAGAGTGACTTTTCCAATGCTCACTCTTCCCAACAAAATGGGATGTCCTTGTTTTCTCAGTATCAAAAGAGCTAAATAACATTTGTGGTGAGAATTAGGGGACACTGGCCTATGGAGCAGGATGAAATGGGATCTCTAGGAAGAAAAGTAGGGCTCTGCCCACATATAAAACTTGACCCTTCTCTGTGAACATTATCCCTGTGAATAATTGGAAATATGCAGTCAGGCTTCCTGCTGTGTGCCATCCCCTGAGGCCACACCCGCTGTATTGCTTTACACGGTGCAGCAATGCACAGCCAGATTTACATATATATCACAGAAAAGTGTTTACAAAAAAAATTACCATGTGATTGAGCTGGGAAGCTGCAGAGGGCCCCAACTGTATGAGTTTCCATGCACTTCAGCCAGAAGATTTATTTCCAATTTGTTATTCATAAGGGAAGAGAGAGAGAGATTGGGATGGGGTCCTTTGAAGTGGAAAACAAAGTCTTCTATTCAGCCTTCAGCTTAATAGAATACACATGACACAGGCTTGGCATGGCGGCCCTTTCATGTAATGTGCTCCTTGTCATTCTGCTTCCCTAGGCTGTGAGTGCTAGTGGGAATGGGTACTGTCCTGGAAAAGCCAGGTTGTCCCCTGCAGCCTTCTGCTGCAGGAGCACAGTGTGAGCAGGTAGGAGCCTTTTTGGTGATGGCAGTGGGGGACCCAGGCTGAGCCAGCGGCTGCAGTCGTGTTGCTCGTAATTCCCRGCTTGTTTCATCCTGCAGGAGCACGTGGAGAGAAAGCAGTGTCCTTGGGGCTTCTGCAGGCATTACATGGGCACTTCTGCCCTGCTTTGGAGCCCCTTGGGCTCTGAGCTCTGCCTGACCTGAGCTCTCCCCATTATCCTTCTGAATGGAAGGCTTTTCTGCTTCTGTGCAGCGTCCAGGATGGCAGAGTGTTCCCTAAGCACTGTACCACTGCAATAACCAGCAATTTTTTCCAAAGTCAGTGTCCTGGGGAGATATGTACATGGATCCTCTGTTTCTTTCCAGGAACAAGACCTTGGTTTCATAGCAATCTACAAACCTCTAACAGCTTCTGTTCTTTGCCTTGTCTTAATGGTATTAAAACCTGCTCAAAGGGCGAGTGTTTTTGAAGGACTTACAGGCCTGACTTACCAGCCCTGTCAATTAGTTGGTCCATGGGCTATGAGAGAAAACATGTGTGACCTCCAGCACGTCATCCTGGCCCACAGCATCGTGTGGTTAAAAAGAATTTGGACAAGAGTCCTGCCCAGGTCCTCCTGGCCCTGACACTTGTTCCTCTTGGCTCCCTCCAGGATCATGTCCTCGTGCCCTGCTTCCCTCTCGCTCTTCTGCATGTTCAGGTTTGGAGCTCTGGGTGAATCACCGAAATTGGAGATGGAAGGAAACACATGAAGTCATCTCATCCTCCCCTTGCCAGTGCAGGATTATTCCCCACAGTTCAGTCTTGAGTGCCTTCTCCAATCTATTTTTAAATGACTCAAAGGAGAGGGCTTTCCTCTCCTCCCTGGGGAGGCTGGCTCCGTGGTTCAGTAGACCTCACTGTTGGGGAATTTGCTTCCTGTTCTCCAGCCTCAATTCTCCTTTTCCCTAATTTAATTGAACTGTTCCTGGCTCCACCCTTTTAAAGCATTTTCCATATTGCATGACTGTTGCAAATACCTGTTGTCAATTTGCAGGCGTAATGGATGGGAATTCATCACATTTTGCCTTGCTTGGCAGGGGCTCCTTGTGCAGAGCTGCCCTGGGCAGCCAGGCTCTATCAGAAACTAGATTTTAGAGCTACATGCCAAGAMATCAGAACGGCCTTTTCCTTCTTCTTTGGACAATGACATTAACATAAAACCCCATCATGACAGAATAGGCTGGGCTTCTGGCAAAGCTATGAATGTATTAATGGGCTGGTTTTCCTCTTAGTCCTCCAGCAGCTCTTGCACAATGCATTTTTACATGGCAGCAGTAGCTGTTCTGAGTTCTTGGGCTTAGCTGTAGATGTACAGATGTTTGGAGAATGTGTTAAAAAAAATAAAATGCAATAATTCTGTTTCTATCAAAAGAAAGCTGTGGCTCCAGAAGCTCAGYTTTTAAACCCTGGCTTTCAATTCAAGGTTTCTTAAGCACCTGAAGTGTTTTGCGGCGGGGTGCTGAAGGTGGGATTTRTGCTTTGACAGTACCCAGATACTCTGCAAGGTAGTTTGTCTAGGGGAGTGTGTCCTTCTTCCATCAGGACTGAGCTGCAAGAGAGCTGTATGTCCAAAGACTGTAAGTTATTCCAGAAAAGCATATTATGGTTTTGAAGCATTATGAATCCCTATTTATTTATTTATGAAATGAAAATCAGTTTCTGCTGTGGGTGATGGCAGAATAGCAGCCCATACCAAAAACACCAGGAAAAGAATGGCTAGCATTAGAGAGGCTGGAACCCCTCTAGTGCTTTCGTACAGCAGAGCTGCAGCTATTTAGCTGTGGCAGGGTACCAAACAACATTGTGGCTGGCCATTGTTGCTTGAACAGTTTGATTTTTAAAACATTCAACTGAAATATAACCGCCAGCCAAGCTGGAAGAAGCGAGTCACGAGGACAGCATGCTAAATGAAGAGTCAGCAAACGAGAGCAGAGCTCTCCTGCTCCAGGGGGAAGTGGCTGCACTGCAGACCAGGAGCCCAAGAGCAATAATCTCAGCCTAGCTCTGCTATCCAGTTGCTTCTAAGAAAATTTTATAGTACAGAAGTAATATGACTTTAAAAAGAAGGAGAATGCCACAGCTATAAAATAAAATTGCTGATTTCTCAGCGGTGGGCCTCAGAAGGGCYGTGGATCCCATCCCTTTTTGCTCAGCGCTGATCCTCACATCATAAACCAGAAACTTCTCCTCCAGAGCTTCCAGTGTGTTCAAGAGATGAGGAAGGGGTGATGGAGCAGGGTGCAGGAGGGGAGAGCACAGAGACTGCAGCTGCCAGGGTAAACCCCCCCAGCAGACTCTGGCCTTGGCTGCTGGCACTGACAGGGCTCAGCAAATTGTGTGACCTGACTTGAGAGGTGATTTTGGAAGGCACTGTTGGGGCTTTCAATGTGTGTGTTWAAATGCTGCTGTGAGGAAATGGATGGGAGCAGGGGGTGTGGAGAGGAGGGTGTGTGGTCCCTAGGTGAAAAACAGAGACACACCTGCTTTGGAGTATAATGGGAGTGATAAGAGTAATTTCTTAATGGTGGGGTTTTTTTGGGGAGTGTGAGGGGAAGGGTTGTTTTAAGAATTGTAGGGGAGCAAACAGGACTTGTGTCTCGTGGAAGCTTTAATTTTAAATGGGAGCCTTTTGTACATCTGGGCTGAGCTGATATTGGTTCTTGCATGCCGCCCTCACGCTCAGTGTTTTGCTTTGTGCTGTTTTATCCGCCAAAAAGAAAATAAATTCACAAAATATTTGCAAAGTTGCATGGCCACAGGCTTAAATACATACATATGAATTCCCTGAAAGCAATTTGCTTCAAGCCCTCCTCAGTTCCAGACGTCTTTCTCACTCCATCTGCTTGTTCAAGTACACAAGTTCCTTGGGAAAAATCACTTATTACATCACTCAAAAATGCCACAAAAATAGCTTTTCACTTAAGTTCCCATCCTCAGAGTTAACTCACATGGGGATCAGATAGATTCAAACATTTAATAACTTTTTATTTTCCTTTCTCTTTAAACACAGGATCTCTGGTCATGGAAGCAGGGTCACGTGGTGGATTCTTGGCAGTCAGCAGTCTGTGGAGCTTTTGCAGGTGCAAAGGATTATATGTTATACTGGGAAAGACTAAAGAAGAAAGGGAAAAATGTGCAAATCTATTAAGTATAGCAGAACAACATTCCTTTGTAATTCAAGTTTGTTTAGAAGAAAACGGATCCAGTTGTTGTTTGGAAATGGGAAAGTCAGCAAAGGAAAGAGAAGAAGAAAAAAAAGACTCAACCAGGGTGTCTGTTTGAAAGACAACCAATTTGTTTTTGACAAATTTCTGTTATTTAAAAACTGTGGGCCTGTCAGTCAGGCTTTGTGATTATTTCAAAGTTGATTTGTAAAATCCTCATCCAGGAGAAACTCAGTTTGGGTGGGGGTTTGTGCAGCTGTTCGCTCCGAGCGCTTCCCCAGGGGCTGAAGTGATTGCAGAGGCCGTGATTCACCATTCCTGTGACAGCTCTGACAGCCACCTAGATTAACTGGAGGCAGGAGAGCAGAGGGCCAGCGCTGCTCAGCCTGGAGGCAAAAGCCTTCTGCAGCAAAAAAAACCCAGAGGATGAAACATCTGGGCAATCTCCAGACACTACAACAAGAATAAAGGGTGGCAGAATACAATACTGCACTATTTGTTACCAAACAAGCCAGAAGTTAATTGAATTCTTCA
This sequence comes from Cardinalis cardinalis, assembly GCA_014549065.1. Taxonomy (NCBI): domain Eukaryota; kingdom Metazoa; phylum Chordata; class Aves; order Passeriformes; family Cardinalidae; genus Cardinalis; species Cardinalis cardinalis. Next base: position 3,091,571 of record JACDOX010000045.1, on the reverse strand, counting down.
GTAGGCTTCTTGCTTGATTTTAGCCTACTGTACTYGCTTCCAAAAAAACAAAAAGAGGAAAAAGAAAAATCAATTAATGACTCATCAGTGTAGCTGACAAGTTTGAGGGAGGAGAGATTCAACTGTCTTAATAGAAAAAACAGATTAATAGTAAAGGGATGGATAGCCAGAGCTTTTTCCCCAAGGAACTAAAATACATTTTGAGATTCCAAACTAGTAACAGAATATGTGGAAAAAATAAATCCTGTTTAAAGAGAAATTATAGCATTTCTTGAAATAGAGATTATCAAAAGCAAAGCTTGTTCTTTGATAACTTACAAACTCGGAGCCATTACGTTGCATGTTTTTTTTWAAAAATAAGTTCTGTTAGGGGAAATGAAGTATTAATAGCAGCAGAATTCCAGCAGAGACTCAGCATTGCTTTGGAGGGCACTGAAGCTGCACAGCTGAGGGGAGGCAGCGTGGCTGTGGCTGCACAGGGTTAAGAGATCGGGTGTGTGAGCAATGAGGGAATGGTTGAGGTAGAACTGATTCCATTCTGGGGCCGAGGGAATATTTTAGGTGACCTCTTGTAGTCTTGTCCAGCTGTATTTTTTCTGTTTATGCTGATGGGAAGGGAGTTTTATTCTGCTTAAGTTCCTTCTGTTGGGTTTTACGCTGACTTCATCAATCAGTGCARACAAAGAGCAAATGAAGCAGATCGTTCATTTTAGTCTTGAAACAAATCAAACTAACAGACTAAAAATGCTTTAAAATGTAACCTGTATGTCTGCAGGTGTGATGGGGCTCATTAATTTAACACTGCTGATTTCTTTACAGTTAGATTGATACAAAAACTGTGTTCAGGCATGTTCAGAGAGCTGGAAAGGTTATCTGATTTACCCAGAGCCTTGCAGAGTCATTTCCTGAGGTCAAATTTGGTGCCTCGGTTGGAAATTAGCCTAGTGCCTCCAATTCTTTTTCTGTATGTCCTGATTCTGACCAGTTGTGCTTGGACTTGCTACTGTTTAATWGATGTTCAGCAGTGTATCTGCTCCTTGTCTAGCAGAAATCTTGCAGAAGGAACCTCCAGAGGCACAGCTGTGCATAGACATGTGGCACTGTCCCTTGGCACACRCTGGGGACACCAACACTTGGAGTTGGAGGAGACACCAGGTCCTGGAGACTCCATCACAGAGACTTCCAGGTCTGTGTGGTGGTAGATGAGACATTTCAGCCTGGTTGCCTTCCTAGGCTCTACTCCCCAGGCACAAATCTCTGCAGAGCAGGAGTCTGATTTTGTAGAGCTCATGTTGTAATTGGTGAGGATAAATATTCTCTGGGTTACCCTTCCTCCAGCCAGCTTTTCCTTCTCTGTTCTTTGTCTCCCTGTTATTTCCTTTTCACCAGCARTATTGTAATCTTCCTTTCTCATGTGTCCTTTGAGGAGCTGCTTTAAAGCTCAGGAGGTTGAGCTCTTTTTGGATCAGAACCTTCCCCTCTGCGTCCCTCTGAGATATGTTAACAAGCTGGCTCTGATATTGATCTATTCTGGTACTGCATCCATTCTGTTTCACTGAAAATCTTTAGCCTTCTTGCTGAGGGGAGGTAGTGGAAAAATAATTTCCTGCATTCTGAACAATGGATTCCAAAGTTAAAAATTATTAACTACCTACATGTAGCTTCAGATGAGGGACGAAAAGGCCAACCAAACTCTTTATCCCTTTCTCTCCATCCCAAAACAAAAAAAAGTTAAAACCTCACTAGTACCCTGTGAWTAAAACAAGATGGATATGTGCATAGAAGTGATTTTAAATCATTGGGTTATTATCCTTAAAAGGAGAATGTTATCCAAAAAGCAACCTTTGCACACAGATGTGCCCTCAAATGCCACCATGGTGGTGGTAGGATGGTGAAATCACACAGACAGGCTTTTCTCCTGTGTTCTTTGCTTGAATTCAATACTTTCTAAAAATATGTTAGRGGTCCTGAGGGGCAGGGTAATAAGCTGAAAGCAACTGAAAGAAAAGTCCTGTTTAGGTTCCCTTTATGGCACACACACACACGTGTGTGTGTGTGTCTGTATGAGCTGGTTATAACTATTTGGTGAAGACAGAACCAAGAGCAACAATCCGTTGGATTCCATCCCCAGTGCCTGTGAAATGGCAGCAGTTCAGCCCTCATGTGTAAAATGGATGTATGTGATCCATGGGCTTTTTATGGAAGTGTAAATGGCATGAACATAAATATTAGAGATTCGGAATCCTCTCTGACTCATCTGTTAATAATTTAATCCCTCAAAGTCTTGTCCAGCTTTATCATCATCTTTGGTGTCTTAACAGAGATGTTTGGTGTGTTTGGGGAGTGGGAAAAGGTGATACCTGAGCAGAAGAACCCAAGGGTAGATCTAAATGAGATTTTAAGCCTGAGGTTGTCTTTGAACCAAACCTTTCCTCTGGGCTTGGACTGCCTGGCTGAGCCACCCCAGCCCTGCAGTGTGCCAAGGCAGGCTGTCCCAGGAGAGCTGCTGGGCTTCCTGTGTTCTCCATGCAAGGGACAGTGGCAAGGAAATCCTGCCACTGGGTATTGGCTGTTGGAAAAGAAAAGCACTGCCCTGGAGCAGGGAGGTGATCCCCAGCTTGTCAAAGAACCTGAATATCCATTTAATGTGACTGCAAATTGCCCCTGTTAAGATGCCTTCTTTCTCACTGCCATAAGAAAAAGTGTGGCTTAACATTAATAATTAATGCTCTGTGGTGACAAAGTCACCAGGAATAGAGGTGCAAGTCCAGTGAGTCATAATGCACTAAGGGGAGCTTTTTGCACATGAACAGGGAGGATTTCCCATCACTTTTGTTTTGATCTAATCGGCTCTGACAAGATTACACACTGTGTCTAAAAGCCTCTTTAACTCTATAGCTCTGAATAAATTTTTGAGTAGTTCTCAAGATTTCCCTGCAGAGTCTGCCTGGAACATGCTCCTAGCCCTGAATTGGTTAAATCTCTGGAGGGAGCAGTGCTTTGTCTTGGTATTTCTGCTGAAATCCAAAGAGGTTCTTGGATCACTTTGCTCTACTATAGGCAGGTGTTGTTCCCACACTRATAAAGGACCAGAATAAACTTCCTCTTAAAAAAATTTAACATGATACCAGTAAAATAAAAGTTCAAATAAGAACTTATTGATTGAAGAGTTCTGAAAAATGCCATTTGTGAACTTGGAGATCAGTCAGTGTAAAAGGATGCTATGAGGTTTAGTGTTGGACCTGAGCCACTCAGTTTTTTAACCCATGTCTTGGTATTGAGACAATTTTCAGGAGAAAATGCCCTGGAATGAACATTTCCTCTAAAGAGAAAGGCTGCAATAATCCCTTTTTGCCAATGAGAGAAATGGATACCAGGGTGAAAGTGAAAAAACCCTGTTTATTAACAAAAAACAAGATCCTGGGTAACCTCCAGGTGTCAGTGCAGAAAATAATAATGAAGAAAGCCAATAGCACAGTTTGACCTGAATAGTTTTTCTTTTCCTAAGATGGGCTGCTTCCAACAAAGAACAAATTCCTGTCTCTTGAAATGAGCTTGACCTACAGATCAGGGCTGGTATTGCAGAAGAGAGAGCAGAGGTCTGGCCACATGACAGGAGCTCAGACTCAGGGAGAAGCCCTGAAGGAGTCCCTGAACCCTGCAGAAGAGGTGAGGAGGAGTTAAAATGGTACAGAAAAGCAAGATGCCAAAACTGAAGGGGAATTTGTCTTTCTGCCTTTATASGGTTTTATTTGAGGATTGTGTCTAAGTACCTGAGAAACATTTTCCTGTAGCAGCAAATTCTACAGGCTGTGAGAACCTAGGGTTATGTATTGTTCCCAGGTGAAGTATTTCCCTCAGTTCTAATGCTTTTATTTGTGTATGACAGCTAAAATGGTAGAAAATGCCAGCAGCAACCTAGGGGAATATTTTAAGTCTTCAAGTMTTTTTATTCTTATTGCCAAAGAAAGGTAAATCATGCTCTGCAGATGTCTGTCACCAGCACTTCCATCAAGGACTGGTCACTGGGAAAGTGTGAGTAGCAGGGGGATTTTCTGTTTAACACCCTGCCTTGGTAAAGTGTGAATATACAGTGACCATTGTAACTTCTTGGGAGATGGGTGATGAATTTTCCACTACTGCATGAAGGTTTATTTTCCCARTAGAGGAATTTGCTCTGCTAGAAGTAGTAATGAGCCAAGAGCCTTCTCTCATGTGCAAATCCATCTTTAAGCCTACTTGCTGAGCCCAAGGCATCCCCAGCTCTGTCTAGGGCAAGGGAGAGAGGAGCCTTGAGTTGGTGAGTGAGCCTGGACACGACTGCTTGCAAAGGTGCCTTTTTCTCCATCAGCTCTGCAGAGAAACCAGGATGATTTAGGACTGGGAGGCTCCATGTGTCTGGGCCTTTCTTGTCCACGTGAAACTCTGATGCTTTTCCTGGTTGCTGATTAGTGGAGCAGGCTCCAGCCTCATGAGGCAGCTCTTGGTGAGTTCAGTGACAGCAGGAACTGAATGATTATTAAATAATTAAGTGATTTAAAGATCTGTTGGGCCCTATTGTGGATTAGTGCAGTGCATAGCTTTCCTATTTTCAATGAATAGACTGGCTTTAACAGTTTGTGTCTGTTGTATCCATSTGGTGATTGGAAGCAGTCAAGTTCCTTTATTCTCTTTCTGGATACCTGTGTACTAAGTTTAAGAGGTCAATCTAAAATTATCTTGGAAATTTAGAGTTAAGGCTGGAGAACATTCATTTTGTCAGACTCTCTGCCTTCAATAAAAAGCAGTCCCCACCAAATGCTAGCTTTAATCTCATGTTTTTGTCAAGCATATACAAACTTGCTTTTAATTTAGCCGCTATCCTGCTGCTTGTTGTGCATTTTATTGTTGCTGTTGCCATTCTGAACTGATTGGTAAATCTGTACCAAATACTTCCCAGTGATGGAAAAAGAAACATTGAAATGTTAATAACRAAAGAGTAGGGAAGATCCAGATGTCAGCTGGGGAAAAAATGAAAACCAATCAGCCTTGATTAAACTTTTCAGATAAGAATTTGGGAACATCATGTCAGGATAAATTGTGTTTGTTCTAACCACTCTATCAGCCAAGACTGAAGCTGCTGCCAATAAGAAACTCTCAGGAGTAAATGCATTTAAAAAGTTACAGGGATCTGATAAGGGACATAAGTAAGTCTGACTAAAGTGTTGCCATCAGAGCTGGGTGATGCTTTGAGATTTTTTTGCTTGATACAGGCCTGACAGCCATGTGGTTCACTGTTTAATTTTAGCTTGGTCTGTGGGCAAAGGAAGGGCTCTACATCCAGACTTGTAAAGCCACTATTTTCCATGGAGATTATTTTTACCATTCTAAAAATACATTGCTGACATGAGTACCAAAGTTTCTATCCGGACCATTCTCAAAGCCTTTTGGTCACTTACGCAAAAACTGGCTCACAATAAAAAGATTTTCTGACCTTAAAGAAGGTCCAAGAATGGACTGGAATTTAGTTTAACTTGCTCATAGTTTCTACTTTGACTTCTTGAATACAGCCCATTTTTCTGCTTTTTAGTGAGGTATCACTGCTAGAAAGCTTCCGGCAGAGTGAACCACATGGGCCAACCCTCTGGGAGTGGAAGCTGCTCCTAAAACCAGGCATTTTGGGCTAACTGCCTCCACTTTCCTGCTATTCTTGTTGGAGATCCAGGGGACTGCACATGTGCCTTATTGCATCTCCTGAACTGTCATGGGACATTCCTTAATTAACTGTAAGAAGTCAAGTAGGGTGCCAGCTGGCCCAGCCTGCTCTGTCGTAAAACAGGGGTTTAATATGTTCAAGTTAAGGTGGTTGAGAAAGAGAGATGCAGGTAAAAACACAAGCCAGCTGGGATTTTTTTTTTTCATTACTTTACAGATTTTAGAAGAAATGCTTTTTTCCCTTCTCCCATCCCAAGAAAAGAGAGATCAATTTTTCTACATTCCATAAAACTTGGAACAGAAAATAGATTATTTTTAGCTTATTCCCTGGGCACTGTGTAGGCTTCAGTCTTTGGAGTCACTTTGTTCCCGGCTGTAGCAGATACAGGATTTATACAAGCTCCAGAGAAAAGAAAAAATTAGGAGCAAGAAGAAAGATTTCAGAACAAGTCTCTTGCTCTCTTTTCTCTCCCCTTTCTTCCCCTTTCATTCTTCACTTACTGCTGCTCCTGCATTTTAGAAGTTTCCTTCACTTTGGCTCTTCCTCAGCATGAATTACTCTCTTGAAATATTTTGAACAGATGAGGGAAAGATTAGAATTGATTTTAGGATGGGGAAATAAGAGAAAGGAATAAAATCCTGGKAGGAAAAGCAGCAGAGCTTGTCCCTAGATAGCACAAGAGGCCAGGCTGTAGTCACAGGGTTAAGATACAGAGCCAGACACACACGTTTGGGGGCGAGACATGCAGATGGATAAGCTGAAGATTCTGGCTGTCAGGAGGAAAGCCACAGCTGAKCTGGCTGTGGCAAGTGACAGTAATGAGCTCCAAGGGTGAAGTTTGGGAGAGAGTAGAGAATAAAAATGCCCCTGAGGGTAAGATGGCACTTGTGACAGCAGACTTCTGACAATTTCCTGAGACCCTTGGGCAGCTTCACATTGTTGTTATCCAAAGTGRAGCTGATTTAATCTGCTGGAGATGAGCTCCATCCCAAACAATGACTTGTCTTTTTTCCTTGGAACAGTCCCAGATCCAGTCTGTGTGTATCTAGTGAGTAGCTCAAGCATATGTGTTTCAGATACAGAGATTCTGTATTTCCAGCATTTGAATGGTCAGACTTTAATTCTCTAGGCAGAACACAGTGTGGCTGGTTTATTTTCCCATCTCTGCAAATGAGTAAGCAGGTTTTTTTTCCTTCCAAACTCACTGTAGATGTTGGAGGTGGAATCTGTTATCCTTACAACCTTCCTATGTTCGTGTATGCACAGAGTACAGAACAAAAAGACAGTAATGTCCCTGGGGATGTTTGGATTTACAGTTTAGCAGCAGAGAGCTGTTTTCTAAAGTCAATACTCRGTAACAAAAGCTCTGTGTCCAGACCTCGGACAGACGTACCTGGGCTCTGACGTGAGGGCACGTGCTGTAGGCATTAATAACTGAGCAGTGTTGACCACAGCCCTGGGAATTATAGGCAGTGTGGCATTCATATTCACACAACAATGTCTCACTTGTGCTTGCTGTTTTAATTTTCTCAGGTGGATTTGCAGCTGCAGTCACCACACCGCTCGAYGTAGCAAAGACAAGAATTATGTTGGCAAAGGTAAGAGGGAGGGAAGGAGGCCACCAGACAGGCCAGGGAATGGCCTGGGCTTTCCAGGGTTTCTGTAGGGTCCTTACAGAATGAAATCCAGCACCTCTTAATAATCATTTCTGCTCCTGTCCTGGAAGGCAGGAGTAGATGTGAACAGGCACTGCATGCAGAGCTAATGAAATTGTTGTGTTCCTTTCCTTGAATGCTTCTCTGGTCCCTTCCCAAGGGAGCTGTCTGAAGCAGACCTGGCCTCGTGCTCAGCTTCCAGACTCTCATGCAGTGTCTTTAGGAGAAAAGCCTTGCAGAGTCAGATTTAACCCAAAGTTAAACTGCTCATCAGGGATTTATTCTGCTGTTTTGATAATTCAGTGTGTGTATGTCTTTTCTGAGGAGGGCTTGGTACTGGATTTTCTGTTATAAAATGTTAAACGATAGAGATTGTGATGGCMAACATCAGCCAACCAGGGCAGAAGGAAGATTGCTTATAAGATCAGTAAGTTCAATAAGGTTAGAAATTGCTGGTGAGTCTGGTGTTCCCATCATCATCTCACTGACCYAAGGCAGAGCTGAGAGCCATCAAGCTAAGAGCCCTCTGCAGGTGGATGTTCCTAAAGCCTTTCCCAGCCCTAAAAAGAGCTGCTGTGTTGCTGAAGAATGGGAATTCTGGAGTTTCTGTGGGTGGTTTTTACCCTGTTGCTCACATCTCTCAATTTGGGGTGTTTCTTGTTGCTAACATGCCCCTCCCCAGCTGAGCCCCATCTGCTGTGCTGTCATTGCTGGGTTGTGTCTGCTAAAGCTTTTTGTCTTTGCTTAGTGTTGGTGATAAACCTGTAAAAACTGGGTTTCATTTATCTCTGCCTCTCTCCTGAGCAACCAGGGAAAGAAATGAGGATGCTTTGAGACCATTTTGTTTCTGTCAGTCATTTCACATTAACTAGGTCACACATGGAGTTTAAGTGTCTCTAGTCCTGCTGTTTGTCAAGACAATTTTCACATGCAATACACTACTCAGGGTATTTTTGTTCCTTTAAATCTAAAGGAAGAGAAAAGTCACTTGGTGCTTTGAGAGTGTGTTTTTATTAATGTCTAACTGCAGTTTCAGCTGCTGGATGTAGAGCTGAGAGTAGTGCAGAAGGGACTGGCTGCCCAGTTCTGGACTGACCAGCTCTGGGACCTCGATTGTTTCATTCTTCTGTGCCTCTGTTTCACTTTCTGTCCMTTTTTTCATTCCTGGAGACGAGGAGCTTTTGCCTGTGCCTGGGGGAAGGAGGTTATRGGGATGTCTGTAATTCCTGTCATGTAGCACTAACCAGGGGCAGGAGCTCAGTAAATAACTAAACYTCTGCCAACATTTCCAATCTCTCTCTCTGTGGTGCAGGCTGGTTCCAGCAATGCCAGGGGGAATGTTCTGGCTGCCCTTGGTGGCATCTGGAGGACACAAGGCCTGCCAGGGTAAGGACGTGCTGCACCTCAGGGGTTGTGTTGTTTGTGTGGTTTAGGGGGTGTGAGAGGATGGGCTGGGATCTGTTTCTGTTTAAATACTGGCATACAGAAAAGCCTTTTGATTGCTGCACACCTGGGCAGGGAGCAGCAGTGGAGTGGCCAAGAACAAATCCCTCAGGGAGGTTGAGCGTCCTCACCTTAGCCCTGGCTGGGGGCAGTGTCCAGGGAAGAGCACAGAAAAGGGGCTTTGTTGGGAGTGTATCCAACCTCTGAGCCCAGCTCCAGGTGTCAGAGGTGGGGGAGGCTTTGTGTTAATAACCCATGATGGGCTCTTCCCTGTGAACATTTGTGATTTGTGTCCATTTAAATTCAGGCACATCTTGTGGCAGTTTCAGCAGTTTCATTTGAGGSGTGTGAATCCTCTCTCCTGAGGAGCCAGGCAAGGTCAGCACAGGACCCACAAGCCCCTTCTGGACAGTTTTCCCTCCTCCTGGCAATTTCTTGCAGATTTGAAAGCACCAGCAGGGTCTCCTCTGTTCAATTCCCCATTCTTGTTGTGAGGCACCATGTGAGCAGGCAGTGCCAGCGTGGTGCCAGCAGTGGGACAAGCTGAAGCAGAGGGAGGAGCTGTGAGCTTTGAATCTCCCCTTAGGTCTGGCCTTGAGTGTGTGCCCCCTGATTTTTGCAGTGTGGAACCCATTGCAAAAGTGCAAATCTCCTGAGCCAGGCCTGAATACAAAGAGTAGGTCTGAGCAGCCTCAGAGCAGCTCTGCAGGGCTTCCCTGCTCTAGCCAGGGTGCAGAAATGTTCTGGGCCTTCCTCTGCCCAGCTGTGGGAGCCTGAGGTGATGTCCATCCAGTCTCTCAAGTGCCTCACTTTGCCCAGTCCTGAGACAGAGAATTGCTCTCCTGACCTTGGAGCAGTGTGGGAACACAGAGTCTCCTGATGGTGTTTCTAAAACACTTTGAGGTATTATCAAAATTACTGATTTTTACTGACACTGCTTCACTTACACCCCTTTGTCCTCTTTGAGTGCATGTCTTACACCAGTAGTTGGCCTCTGAAAGTGAATATGTGTCCTAACTTCTCCAGGCCATGAAGTTCAGCCTGTGCTGCCTCCAGTAGGGCTTGTGTCTCACCTGCCTTTGGCCTGGAAGAGAAACAGAGGGATTTTTGGAAGGTTTGGGCTTTTCCCTGTAGTTTTCCCTAGATTTTAACCCTCTCAGTCTTTCAGGGCACTGTCCTAACCTTTGCTGCCCAAAACACTGTGCACAACACAGCTTTGCAGGGGACAGCTTTCTCTGAACATCTGATCTCTGCCTGCCCAGCTAATAAAAGTTCAACCCTCTTTCTACACATGTGGGAAATAATTCAAAACAAATTGCAGGAAGTTCCTGAGCACTGATTCCAGGAAGGCATGCAGCTGTGCCCCCCAGCAGCACTCAGGGATGGGCTGTCTCAGGTTTGCCTCTCGGAGGGGACAAGGTGATGTGGCAGGGGATGAGTTTTGGGCCCTGCAGGGCTTGGTGGGCTCTTGGGGCATGTTTGGAAAGGGACTGGGAGAAGTGAGGCCATGTCTGCTGCTAGTGGAAGCTCTAAAGGGTGTGAAGAAACATGGATTATACTAAGGAAATTTCCCCCACCACCCCCAGGCACCAGCAGAAAATAAAAATGTGTGTTTGTGTTCCTTCCAGGGTGTTTCAGCAGTGCCTTTACCCAAACAGCCCAGAATTAAACTCTGCCCAAAGATAGCACCAGTGGACCAGGACCAAAGGGAGCACAATTCAGTTGAAATCAAAACAATGAGAGATCTGGAGAAAAAGTAACRTGCAAAGGAGGCCAAGCTGCCTCAGCTGCGAGGAAAAGGAAGAAAGTCTTGGGAAAAATAAACGCAGAGGCTGCCATGCCTGCTGCCAATTATAAATCTATTAATCAAAACCAATAAAAATGTCGGGCTTTTTTGGCCAGTTCCAACATGACATGATTTATGGCTCCTCTAATAAATCTCGTACTTGAAGAGGAGGAATTCTGAGGGCAGAAAGACGCATTGCTTATTGCCACCTTATTAAAACCAGAGCACAGGGCTCAGCTTCCTGGTCTGCACCTAGTAAATCCCTCTGCTCCATGCCAAGAAATTCCACATCCCTTTCTGTCAGGGGAGAGCCAGGACTGGCAGGGGTTAGGATGGGGATGGGGTGAGTGGATCTGTGAACCTCTTTGCTCTTGCCAGAGGAGTAGAGGAATCACTCCCAGGAAGGGGGGTTTGCATCTTGTCTGATGGCTTTTCTCACAAGGAGATGGTGGTGTTTGAAAGCCATGGATGAAACTTCACAGTTTATTGGTGAGAAACACGAGGGTTATTGAATGGTGATGCTGGTGAGRTGGCCTGTGTAGAGTGGTGGTGTTGCACCAGGTGTCCTGTTCCTCCCCTGGGCTCCCTGGCCAGAGTAGAACTGGCACGTGTGAGGTACTGATTTAATTCTGAAATAACAATCCCTCGACATCGTTTAGTTTTATTTGTTGAAGTGTGGGTTATGAATCTGGATTTCAGTGGAAAAATACCAGAAGGGCACATGCCTCAGCAGTAACAGCACATGCACAGAGAAAGCCTCTGTGGCTGGGCAGCCCCTCAAGGGGAGGAGAGCAGGCAAAAGTCTCTTTGGGGAGTAGAGGGGTCCCATCTCTGGGGGAATTTCACCTGGCAGCCAAGCAGGGGGGGAAAAGCCTCCATCACTGGGCTGCAAGTTACACACAGTGCTTTTATCAGCACTGGGCCCTCTGTGCTGTGTCCAGGCCCTGTTTTCCAKGGAAGTGGTAGAATCAGCATCCCTGGAAGTGTTCAAAACGTGTAACTGTGGTGCTTGGGGACATGGGCTAGTGGTGGGTTTGGTAGTGCTGGCTTATTTTGGGCTTGTCCTTTTCCAACCTGAATGATTCARTGATCCAAAGGGTAACTGCAGGGGTCCTGGTAGGAACTGAGGAGTGGCAGAGTGCCAGGTGAAATCTGCAGACACAGACCAAATCCAGCTAGACAGCAGAACCTCTGCCCACCAGAGCAGCTTCTGATGGGGCCAGCAGAAGTAAACGCAATTTATCTCTGCTGGTGGAGGCAGGCGTGGTCCAGCAGGGACCASTTTGGATCAGACCTGCCACAGAGCTCTGCTCTTTGGATTTGGGGCCTCCCTGCAGCTGTTGAGCTCTGCCCTCCCGCAGAGAGGGAGCCCATGGGGGAAGCGTGGACTGGCAGGTGGGAACAGGAAACTGGGAGAGGCAGGGCCAGGATTCTTGGAAGTGATGGTTGGTAATGGGGGTTGCCAGGGATGCAGCTTCTGGGTAACTCAGTTATGGGCCCTGTTTGTGTAATAGCTGTGTCTCGAGTGGGCTGTTCTGGAAACAAATGTCTGCCCCTGCTCCCGTAATGAGGCTCCCTAATTCAGCAGGAGAGGGATGCTGTGTGCTGCTCCCTAGGATTTGCCCTATCAGTGCTCTGTCCATACATGCCTTGTACAAATTACTCTGTTTTAAAGCTGTCATTATGGTAATAGGCCCAATTGCTGTCTAGTAAAGCCATAAAATGTTTCCATCTGCCTGTGTGCTGCAGGCTCCTTAGCAGAGCTCATTACTGCCAGAGGTTTCCCTGTGCAGTGGGAGCAGGGAGCTCCTGAGCAGCCAGGTCTCACAGGAATCACAGCTTGTCCCACTGGGGACACCCCCTCAGCAGGGACATGCAGTGCTGGGACAGCCAGGGACAGGATCCCCGAGGAGCTCAGCCAGGCTGAGTGCCAKGGATCTGGAAGGGGGGTGGGATGCCAAATGGATTCGAGTTTAATCCTTGCTTGCCACAAGGGAAGCCTGTAATCCTCTGGGAGGATGCACTGGCCTGTCCTGAAGCTGTTAAACCAGCTGTGAGTGTGGATGTGTCAAGCAATTGGCTTTGTACGAGTTTCCTGTTAATTTTGAGGAATGATGGAGATCAGGCACCTAAAAGGGTGGCAGCTGAAGGTGCCACAAATGGAATATTTCTGCTCCCTCGCTGTTGTGTGTTCCTGGGAATGAGCCACAGCAGTGAGCAGGGCTGGCTGTGCAAGGRGCAGCCCGAGAGGCTGTGGGGGCACTGGGGACAGGCTGTTCCCACCTGCGTGCAGCTCTTTGTGGCCATGTGCTTGAATTCCCCATCCCAGTGGTCCACAATGGCCTCTGCCTTTTCCCTCTGCACCCGAGGGGTGTGGAGAGAGGTTAAAAACCACAAGCCATGGGAGTGCTGTGCTAGGGAAGTCCAGACAGATCCCTGCAGTGAGTGGTGGGGTGGGATTTAAGAAACCAGCAAGGGAGAGTTGTTCTTGGCTTTGCTTCCCGAAGCAGCCCCTGCATCCGCTCCCTGCTCATCTCTCAAAGCTCCTTTCCTCTGCCTTCAGCTTGTTCGCAGGTGTTGTCCCACGGATGGCAGCCATCAGCCTGGGAGGCTTCATCTTCCTGGGGACATACGAGAAGACTCGGCAGCTGCTGCTCTGAGCCAGCCCGAGGAGGAGGAGCCGGGCTGGGAGCGGAGCCTTCCTCCCGCAGCCCTCCCAGCAGCTGTCCCGCAGGCTGAGAGCCACTCTCCCTGCTTGAGAAAAGTAAATCCTGCAATAATCCAGTTTCCCAAACATGAAATTTTCCTGCATGGAAAGTGGGTGAGGTAATTTGGGAGAGTTGTGCCAAAAAAGTGATGTTTGGGGGGTAAACAGCTAATTACGGTGGCTGCAAAAGGCATTATTAGAACTCCTGCAGGGAAAGTGTTTTGGAAAGCTCTGGCTTGGGGGCCGAGTGGGGAGGCTGAAATAAAGCAAGTTTTCATCATTCAGTGGCACCTGCCTCGTAACAGGGGAGGGGAAGGGGCTGATAGAGTTACAGCCTGCTGCCCTCCAACAGCACCGAAAGGATCCTGGCCTGGGAGAGCTCTTTGTCAGAGACAATCATCCATTTGTTTCTGATTCGAGCCGTATTTGTGGAAGTTTATATTCCTGTTTATACCTACAGGTGCTCAGCAAGCATTCCTGTGTGGGAGCCAGTGCAGCTTTATTAATCACACTCATATTTCTGCAGTAAAAGCACAGGCTTGTATTATTTTACAGCTGTGCTTGTGCAAAGGCACGGAGCTCTGCCTTCTTTTGGTCTTCATCCCTCGGCTGCTGAAGCTGCAGGAGGATGGAAGTGCTGGGATGGAAACCTGGGAGGGAAGTTGGGAGGGCAAGGCAGGGAGAACATCAGCGTTCTGCTGATGTAGAGGGAGAACAAACGCCAGACCAGGTCAGTGTCCTGACACCAGTGACACCAGTGACACCAGAGCCCCTGCCCAGAGCACCTACAGCACAGGCTGGATGTTTTATTACACTGCTATCCATGATAGAGCAGTAAGACTTTTTAGAGGCCAAAACTTAGAAAATAATTGGCAGACAAGTAAAACATACAGAACAAAGGACATAATTCTTAAAAATAATCTTCAATTAAAATGGGGAATTCAGCCAAGTCCTGTATTGGCTGGTTGGTAACACTGCTCATTAGCATGGCTTGGTGTAGCTGTGCTTCCTGCCACTTTGAGGCTGTCTCTTTTATGACATTCTATATATATATCTATCACATTCAATTTTAGGGGCTGGGGGAGAGGGAGATTTATTACTCTTTCTCAAAAATCTATCACATTCTCTATTGAAGCTCTTCAAACATGGTGAGGGGGTTAGCACTGCAGTTGATGCATTTAATTACTTGAGCTGTAAATAATCATCTTTATGTCATTGGGTCCAAACGGTGCATTTTTTGTTGTTTTTATTTAATATTGCAGAATCAGTTTTTGTCATTGTCTTTTTTTTTAATTAAAATAAAAAATCCCAACCAAAACCCAGCCAAAAAGTGATTCCCCTTCCTCTGTGCCAGTGGAGCAGCTCTGCACCAAAGGCCAGAGGTACCTGGGAATGGCAGCAGGCAACTGACAGCCCCAGCATGTGGCCAGGGCTGTTCTGCATGCACCACTTTGCCTAATATGGATGAAAAGGACATTTTTAGTTTTGGGACTGCAGGGAGAAAAAATAGACCAAAAAATGCATGGGTTCTCCTATGACTGTTTGCCTTAAGTTGTAGCAATGTTTTATTTCAAGTTTACCAAAATTTAATGTAGCCCATTACTAGGATAAAGTGGGATAACAACTTAAATTTTACACCAGGCACCAGCCTCTTAAAACCTCTCTCAGTTTTAAAAAATCTTAACTCCTAGATGTGTTAAGGAACTTTTGAGTATTCTCAGACAACCTGCTTTATACCCAAAGTGATAATTTCAAGGGGGAATTAATTTTAATTTTTTAAAAATCTCCAGAAGCTGAATTGAGATTTTTAGTTAAAGCAGGAATTCAGGCTTATCTCCAAAGCTACCTCTGGAATTTCCACCCAGGGTGGGGCTGGAGTTTGGGAACACCAGAAGTGTTCACAACTGCAGCTGGGTCTGGTGCTGTCCTGGCCCTGTTTTTACTTGCACACACACACACCCACCCCTCATCTGTTCTGTTCTCACTGCCAAAATAGGGGGACTTGCCAGATACTAAAACAAGCTGATATATTGGAAATGTATTTCTTACAAGTTCTGTATTGTATTTTTCCATCCAGCCCCAAATTCCACCCCATCCACATGCCAGGCTGTCAGAGCCTCATGCTGTTCCCCAGGATCTCGTGGCCCAATTTCAAGAGCAGGTACTTTGGCAGTTAATCTCCATTTTCATGACAGAAAGACAGAAAAGAGATATAGCAATGGATTAGAATTTTATTTAATTTCCAACTGAAACTCCCAAAAGCTCACTCTCAACAGATCAGCTGTAATATTATAAATGAACCTTTATTAAAGACACTTCAATGCCGTTTGTTAGACACTTCAATATCTTACATGTTTTTCAATGTACAACATTGTACCAAATTCTCTAATAAATAAATAAATTTGTACACAAAAGTAATACTTCCTCTTTCACATTGCCTCTTAGAAGCAGCAAATTCACATATTTAGTGGAAGTCATAACATTAGGCAGTTAATTTTATTCAGAACCATTATTTTCAATGTTAACATGGCAAATATGCTTTTGAATCTGCACTGGTGATGACATTTCTGCCAGCAAAATGAGCCCATTGAATCATTCCCATCTCCCCCATGTCCCTGGTTCCATGAGTTAGTTCTGGAGCACTTTTCCCTTCAACAAAGGGAAAACTGTGCTGCTCAGTTTATAATTTTCTAACATCCATTTCCTCTGCTCTGAATTAACTTGGCACTCAACATAATTCGCCACCTGTCTCAAAGTGCAAACGTGTCAATAGTCAGGGACTGGGACAGACAGGTACTGGCTGAATTATGCCTGGCTTCATGCAGGGGCAGCTGCTGCTCCCCCTGAGCCCCAGGTCCTTCCCTTACAGCAGCTAAGGCTGGGCAGGACCAGCTTGTGATAACACCAAGGGGCAGCTTGCAGCTTTCACTCCCTGAAACCCCCCAGGTGCAGCAGCACTGGGACAGGTCCCTCAGTGATGGAGCTAAAGTGACCATGAAGTGTTTCTGCCCTTGTCTCTGCTGCTTGTTCTGAACCACAGTCCTGGCAAAGGTGGATTCCCAGACTGGGCCTCACTGGAACTGGTATTTGAGCTGCTCCTAAGGAAAAAGGTAACAACACTCCCTCCCACCCATGATAAACCTGCCTCAAAGCAGTCATCACCAGAGTTAGCAACCTCATGTTAGCAGAACTCAAATCACAAAGAACTGGGAGTCCTCCATCCACAGGTACCAACAAACCAACAGAAAGTAGTAACCTTCTATAAATAAAAAGCGTCATTGTGAAGTCAGAAGTGACAAAGATCTGTTTGACTGAGGTGGGCATTTCTTTATATTCCCCCCCATTAATGGATGAACTTAAAAGACCACATAAAAACGTTTGGGACATTTCCATTTAGAAGTCTGTTCAGCCATGAATCCACAGTTTTCCTTATAAAACAAGTGTATTTCTAACTTGCCCAGAATTGCTACACAAGGCAGCATAACTCACTTGAAGGTGATGTTTTCACATAGAGAGTCTGGCTGTACAACTACAAAGTGTAATATTGTGTTGCAGGGAAAAAAAAGTATTGGATGAATTAGTGATACAGCTGTCCCCTCAGGAGTACAGTTTAGTTTTGTTGTCAAAACAGCTYTATGGTTTCAAACCCCCACAGAACAGATGTGGGTTTTGGGTGTGAAAATGCATTACACTGGCACAGGTTATTTATTCTAAGCAGGGCAAGGCTGGATTGCTGCACACACCTCTGACAGGTAGAGCTGGGTCCCTTTGGGARGGGAAGGGCCTGTGGTGCTCAGAGCTGTGCACACATGGCAGGTAAAACCTCTGTGATGACGTGTTTGAGAGGTGCACTGTTGTGAGACCACCCCTGGTTTACTGCACAAGTTATTTATTTTGGTAACAACTTCTTCCCAGTCAAAACAGCCTTTTCCTCTGGTTGTTTTGGGGCTCTACACTGTTGAAGARTTATTTAGTGCCTCCTGTGTGGTCCACTCCTAAAGTCTCACACAGTCACAGTTCAAATACTAATTTTTATGAAGTTTTGAAAAATAATGGAATTCAAGTTCTTCCACCAACAGGAAAATATCAGGTTGCTATGTAATTGCTCGCTGCTTTTTTTCTTTATAAATTTCATTTGACACAATTAAAGAGCTCTGTTATTAAATATGTTAAGTACAATAAATTTCCAAGGGGAAGGAAATTTGTGCTAAGTAATCCAATTGAAGCCCAGAAAGTCTTGRGTTGGAAGGGACAGAATCACAGGATTAACTAGGCTGGAAGAGACCTTTGAGATGATCAAGTCCAACCTATGACCTMACACCACCTTATCATCTAAACCATGGCTRAGTGCCAGATCCAGTCTTTTTTTAAACACATCCAGGCACAGTGACTCCACCATCTCCCTAGGCAGCCCATTTCAATGTCCAGTCACTTTCTGTGAGGAATTTTTTCCTAATGTCCAGCCTAAACTTCCCCTGGCACAGCTTAAGGCTGTATCCTCTGTCAGTGGTTGTCTGGGAGAAGAGCCTGACCCCACCTGCCTCCAGCCACATTTCAGGGAGTTTTAGAGAGTGATAAGGTCACCCCTGAGTCTCCTTTTCTCCAGACTGAGCACCCCCAGCTCCCTCTGGRCACATTCCAGCATCTCAACATCCTTYCTAAACTGAGGGGCCAGAGCTGGACACAGCACTCCAGGTGTGGCCTCACCAAGGACAGGGGCAGAATGACCTCCCTGCTCCTGCTGGCCACACCATTCCTGATCCAGGCCAGGATGGCCTTCTTGGCCACCAGGGCACACTGCTGGCTCATGGTCAGTCAGGTGTCACCAGTGCCCCCAGGTCCCTTTCTGAAATCCGGCACTGTCCAGGCACTCTGTGCCCAGCCTGTAAYACTGCAGGGGTTGTGTGGCCAAAGTGTAGGACCCAGCACTTGGGCTTGTTCAATTTTATGTTGTTGGATTTAGCCCATCTATCCAGCCTGTCCTGACCTTAAAAAAGATCCTGTTCCAGCCCCCTGCCATGAGCAGGAGACCTTTCCTTAGTCCAGGTTGCTCAGAGGTGCATCCAGCCTGACCACCTACAGGGATGGGACATCTACAGCTTCTCTGGCAACCTGTACCAGTGCCTCACCACCCTCGCAGGGAAGAATTTCAATTTCTTTTGTATCTAACCTAAATTTCTCCTTTTTCAGTTTGAACTAATTACTCCTTAAATCGAGGTCACCTGAACTGTGTGCAGAACCCCAGGTGAGGCCTCACCTGCATGGAGCAGAGGAGGAGAATCTGCTGCCCACAATGCTCTGGATGCAGGCCAGGTTGATTTCTGGGCTGTGAGCACACATGGCCAGGGCRTGTCCAGCCTCTGATCCACCAACACCCCMAAATCCCTCTCCACAGGGCTGCTCCTGGTCACTTTTCCACCCAACCAGTACCTGGGATTGCCCCAACCCCARTGTACATGGTGTAAAGGAACTTCCACTGAAAAGAGGACAATCCCTTTGGAACAGTCTGGCTTTTAAAAGTTCTGTTTATGCATTTAAGGCACCAGAATTATTTCTCTCACAAAGTTTAACAGCAACCTGATACTGAAAACAATATTGCCAAAATTGTAAAATTTCACTCAGTTTTCCATGCACTAAAGATTAAAATAGCCTCTGTAAAAGATATATATATTTTTTTATATATATATTTATATATGAAAACTCTTATGTACAATTGTATCAAATASTTTTTCTCTTTACACAATAATCCCTTGCATTTATGTGCTTCATATGCAAGTTGACTTTTGAACACTTCATACTTCTCAGGGAAGTTTTAAACTATGTACAATCAGATGACGCTCGAACAGGAGTTTGTTCCCCATACAAGCTTGTTTCTCATACCTCAGTTGGTTGCCTTTGCCAGGCCATCAGTTCAAGATTCGAGGTAGAAGTAAGTAGCCTATATACTCTGTGCAAAAAAAAAAAAMAAAATTAAAAAAAGTAATAGTGTGTTTGTTAATTTGCACGTGGCAGGCAGTCTGTGCTCTCAGTCCAGAGACCTGTTGGGCAGCTTGGGCTCGTGAGTGGAGTCGTGGGGCTGAGCTGTGCTGCTGCTGGGCAGGAGAGCCTGCTCCACCTCTGCTTCCCCCTGCAGATCCAGTAGTGCTGGGGATATTTCAGGAAGCACGTTCAGTTGCTTTAATGACCCTCCTGCAGGCGAAGCTCTCACCAAATTAAGGTTGTTAAGCTCTGAAGGCTTTGCTGCTGCTTGTGAAGAGCCTGCAAAAGCCCAAAGGAGCAACGTGGTTAGGTGACACTCTGCCTGCCAAGCACTCCCACCCTCCATGGCCCTGGAGGTCCTTCCCAACCTTAACAATTCTATTCTCTGCCCAAACCAACCCCACCACTGCCATGCCCAGGCTGAGGGGAGCACGTGGGGCTGTGCCACAGCCCTGCTGGTGGCCCTGGGGATCAGAGGTGGCCCGAGGAAGGACGTACCGTGCGCGCCCTCCGGCCGTATCCTGTCRTGGTTGCTGGGGTAGAGGGTCCCGTCTGTCTCCACCCTCTTGCCACTGGCAATGCCATTGCAGGGCTGGGCATGAAGAAGGCTGGTGCCTGCACCCCTCTTCCTCTGGTGCTCCCTGCTGCTCAGTGCATTGGGGTGGGTGTTCTCCACAGTCCTTAGGCCCTGGCAGTCCTTGGGGTAGGGGTGGACGCTCTCGCTGTCCGTGCTGCCGCTGCACTCCGTGCACACCACGGGCAGCCCGAAGCCTTTGGGGGGGAAGGGAAAATCAGCAGGGTGAGAGGAGCAGCTGGAAGTGGTCAGCACTGGAGCACACAGATCGTGGAAGGAAAGAAAGGGCAGTTCTGTGTAGTTCACTGGGGGAATCTCTCACTAAATAATGTGGACACTTTGTGGTCTTACATAGGGCTATTACACACCTGCCATCACTAAGGTAGTTCCAATTAAGAGCTTTAGTTAGTTAGGGATTCATTTTTACTCCAAACTCCAAAGTACTTGCAACTTTTTTTTTTTAAATAAACTATGCATTTATTTCCTTTTTCAGATTTTCTMATCAGGGTAGAAGTGCAAAGTGGAACTTTGCTATAGCTGCTTTAAAATACCAAGTTACCATTCTTAAGAATTAAATAAGTCCTAATKAATTAAGAATTATCTAAATTTTAATATTCTTATTTCCTGTGCTTTACAGGGAGCAGCATCAGCTTGCACTGTTATCTCAAGATATGTTATTACTGGTAGTGGTATCAACAGATGAGCAGGACYCAAAGCAGCAAGGAGTTTCTAAAAGTTGAAAGTTAATTTCCTTAGTGCACTCAACACCTTTCCATTATTAAACTTTACATTAGTTTCTCCTAGAGAGAAAGTTTGTTTCATTGGCTGATTTTCTGATTTTCTGGCTTTTACAATGCAGTGTGAGAACAGAAAGCACATCCTAAATACAGAAAGTATGAGTGGAACACCATACAAATTGGCAAAGAGCAGAGGCAGGTGTAGTGCCCAAAACAACCTTTAAATTTTGAAAATAAATTAAAACGCTGAGCTCATTTGAAGTCAACAGCCCTTTTAAAAGAGCATGAAAAAATTTAACACTTTCAGTTTTGAAAGTGCTCTCATAATTTAAGAATATTTCAAATCAAAATTCCCATCAGCCAGCTGCACAGAATGGCAACTGGGAGCTTTACTCTGCCTCTTTCTGACAGTTGCTCAAATTCTAATTATCCAAGCTTGAGAGAGAATCAAAGCAAGAAGGAGAAAGTAAAGCTTCTGTGCTTGCACCTGAGAATCATTCTGAGCTTTTTTTTTTCTCTAAAGGTAACAATTTCTTGTGTTAATGCTGACTTGGAGGGTTTTGTGATCTGTACAAAACCGAAATGCCTTCCCAGATTAATGGGTTTTGTACCTGTCTTATCTGGAACAAGCATTCCATCAGCCATGTCCTCAGTTTTCCAAGTGTCTTTGTTATAGCTGATACACAGCTTGGGCTGTCTACAACCTACAGCAGGAGCTTCAACATCTGGACACCTTCCAGCCTCAGCCTGACACATCCCTGTAACAAACAAACCATCTGGGTAAAGATCACAGCCATCTGCTCACAGTTAAATGACTTGTTGGTCTTACTTACACTGGAAAAGGGAGAAAAAATASAAATGGAGATAAAAGATAATTTTCAGCAAACATTTAACAGAGTAAATGCTGCACAATCTCACGAGGATCTTTGTTCAGAACTCTTAACTTCTGCTTCCTAATGTGCTGTGTTTAAATAGTGTAAAACCCCAACATTTAATTTCAAAGCCTGAAGGCAGGGACAGGCAATATTAATGCATTTTCTAGTATGACTGTGGGTAACTMTGCTGCCAAAAACAGAATCCAAAATTAGCAAAAAACCAGTCCTTAGGGCCTGACTGAGCAGTTTCTGAGGCAGTCAGCTTGTAGGAACACTTACTCCTGGGAGAGGAGAGCTCTGTGAAGTCAAACACARATCCCTGCTCTGCATAAATGCAGGAGTTACATTATAAAGATCTCTCAGATAACTCAGCACAAACACAAACACAGAAGTACTCTGGGCTGAGATTTCTACCTCCCCTATCAAGTTCAGAGCCAGCACTGCAGAACAATGAAACCACTGCTCACCATTGCTGTCAATGTGCCCGTTGGGCTGCTGGGTGTCCACTCCAATGGCCACGTCCTGGCGCTCCGAGAGAGTCCCCTGGGAGGACAGGTAGCTTGGCACATCAGGAGGCACTATAGTCTCATCTGGAGCAATGGCAGAAGGGAARAGTCAGCTCCCAGCAGGATTTTTCAAAGGAAATCCACATTTTCAAGGGGGATTTGGGACCAGATCTAGAACTGGTTATTTTCTGTAGGTGCACTGGAAACTGAACTGCCTAAATATTCCCTTCCCCTCAGAAGCCCCATTCCTGATTTTTCAAAGCTTAAAGCTGTGGGAGAGGGTGCTGATAAAGGCACTTTGAGTGTTTGCATGTGGCATGGTCAGTACATAGTGGTGGAGTAGAACTATTTGTTCAGAATAAGTAAATCTTTCTCTTTTCCCTGAAATTCAGTCCGTCCTTTGACTTTTACTTCTGCCTCATGAAGCCAGGAGTAAAAGTATTCTGCAGAACAGKGTGTTTGATTCTCTTAAGCAGGAAATAAGTCTTAAGCCTCTTGGCCTTCTCCATTTTCTATCAGGCAATTTCAGTTTCTCTTGCCACACAAAACCAAGTGAAACTCAATTATATTGGGCACAAAGCCGTGGATTTTGAGGACTAAAAAAAGGAGTTATGAAAGAATCCCACTAATACATCACACTGCTAATAGGCTATCCAAGACTTCCTACCTAGCCYATGCCTTTAAAAATCCTTTTGTACTCTATCTAAAGCTAAGGAAGGCTGGAAATTCCAAGCAGGCTGGGAAAGTCTTAGGCTGGTTCTTCCCTACTTCTGTTTTGTTCAGAGGCTGCATATGGAGGGCAGGAGAGTTCTCACTGCAACACTTATTTCAGCACCAAGTTATCCCCTCTGAGTATCARGAGAAAGCAATAAATGCTAATTCTTCCTCTAAAAAGTAACAGATACACATCAGGGCTAGGTCTTATAGCCAAGATGGAAAAAGGGATTCCAGCTTCTAAGCCTAATTTTTCAAGATTTGACTTTGAAGTCTTTGAAAATACAGATTTCCAAAAGCCAAGACAGGTTCCCAGCATCATGAACATCATCCAGACTGTCTCAAAAGTTATCATTTATGGTCATGGAAAACCAAAGTAGCAAAGCMATGGCTGGAACTACAGCCAAGTGGAAAAGACCTTCCTGAAGAGCAAGCCAAGGGGAGGAATGCAGCTCTGAACRGGCTTCAGCAGCAAGTGAAAGCTGGTTCCAGCCCTGGGAGCCAAGAGAAGCTGCAGTTCCAGGGGACACTGGGGCTCCCTGCCGAGCCGGCGCAGCCTCGGTGGGATCTCTGCCAGCACAGAAGGTTAGAGGTGGCCTCAGGACACTGCAGCTACCTGTGTTGGTGACACTGTACTCTTCACTCTTCTTCCTGGTCTGGTAGATGATGCAGACCCAGACGAGGGAGGTGAGCACGATGCTGCAGACCACGGCGATGGTGATGATGCCCACGGTGGTGCGGTCCTTGCGGCAGCCCAGCGCCTGCAGGACGCTGACGTGGCTGTGCGCGCGCTCCGTGCCCAGCGTGTTGGACATCTCACACGTGTACTTGCCCGCGTCCTCCAGCACCACGTTCCTGACGATCAGCAGCTGGTTGCCCGAGGTGAAGTGGTGCCTTTCTGTCACCACCAGGGGCTGGTCACCTTTCAGCCAGGTGATGCGGGGCGGGGGGCTCCCCGTGGCTTTGCACTGGAGAGCCACGGTCTCGCCGACGGACGCCACGTGGTCTTCCAGGGGATGGAGCAAGGATGGCATCTCTGCGGGAGGACAAACACAGAAACTGATTTTTAGGGATGGTGTAACAACAGATTTAACAGCACTGAATGTTCCTCGTGTTCCTGCAGGCACAGCAAGGCATGAAGCAAGCACATGCTCAGGAATACAGCAGACACAACACAACAGATCTAACAACCACAGCCAAGATTTTACTTCCCACAACCAACTGGTGTAAAGTTTTCCCAGCAATAAACTTCTGCAGATGCCAACAGCTGAAACGTGAATTATTTCCCAGAGCAAGAGAGATGAAGTGCAATTTCCTTTTGAAGTCATTTTCCCAGACAGGAAATAGGCTGGTTGGAGGGGCTTCCTCAGCACAAGAGGAGATGCAACTTACAGGTATTTTTCATTAGTGAACTACAGTGTAAAAGAATGAAACAAGACTAAGCAGACCATTTGACTCTGTCTCTCTTTTATCTGCAACTGGTAGAGAGCTTGAATGGCCATCCCTCCCTGTTCCCACTTGCACTCAGCCTCCTGGGGCACTGGTGATGCCTTTTTGGGACTACCTAAAAACAGAGGCCAGACAGAATTAAGGGAATAAAAGCAGTTATATTTAGTGAAGGGCCTTCAGGTTCATTTAGAGCAGATGAAGGGCAACGCCCAAAAATGGATGATGAGTCACGGGTTTTCATGCTTTTRTAAGTTTGGTCAATTTGCATATTGGGGGTTAATCTTCCAATTACAGCTTCAGGTAATGAAGTAATTTACCCTAMGTTTGCTTCCTCCTCCATGACTTTTGTTTCCATCTCTCAGAGCCTGAGACAGTGATGTGTCCTTGATTCCCMGGCCTAGAGCGGAATTGCTTTAGCTGACCAAAAGGGAAGAACACTATCTAACACTCGATAYGGAATTTAGAGCCATACACTAAAGAACTGCAGGATTACAAACACATGGAAGAACACAAAAGCCAAAAGGCATCCTTACCCAGCACGGTGAGGGTGGCGTTGGCCAGCACAGAGCCCGCCGAGTTCTGAGCCGTGCAGCTGTAGACGCCCATGTCCTCCACCTTGACGTCGGTGATGAAGAAGACGTCGTCGTCGGGCATGACGTGCATGCGGCGCTCGCGGGCCGCGGGGAAGTCGGTGCCGCCGTCCTTCTGCCAGGCGATCTGCGGCGCGGGGTGGCCCTCGGCYGCGCACTCCAGCCGCGCYGTSGTGCCCGTCCGGCTCGTGATGTCGTGGGGGGTTTTGATAAATGATGGCAGCACTGACAGAGGAAAAGCAAGAAGAAGGTGTGAGTGATTCTCTGGGGAAATAACGTCTTCTGGGTGGTTCTGTTTTCCTTCCCACACAGGGATTAAGGKGGCCCTCGGCCRCGCACTCCAGCCGCGCCGTCGTCCCCRTCCGGCTTGTGATGTCGTGGGGAGTTTTGATAAATGATGGAAGCACTGATAATGGAAAAGCAATAAAAGGGCATGAGTGATTCTGTAGGATGTCTTCCAGGCAGTTCTTTTTTCCTTCCCACAGAGGGATTAAGGTGACAGTTACCCATGGGCAGGAGGATGGCTCTGAACTGCTGCGGACTGACCCCGYGTTTCTACAGAACATACCTGTCTGCAGAGTCCATGACACCCCCAACTCAGATCATGAGAGCTGGGATCAAAGCTAATTTTCTTCTGTGATAACAATCTGTTATCTCTCCTACAGAGAACTCTCAACTGCTATATTGCCCTTCTTTGCACCCCTTTGTATTWTCATTTTCACTGGGCAAAGAATCTACCTGAGCAGCCAAAGAGCAGCAGCACAAGCTGCTAAGAACACGCATGCTGAAGTGCTTGGCTGGATGGCAGCCAACACAAAATGRTGTGTGCTCCTCACAGGGCATTTCCCAGCATCCACTGAGATACAAACAGCTGCTGTGCAGAGGTTAAGAGCTCACCATCAGGAACAGAYCCTCGGGAGCAAGGAATTGTGTGACATTCACATTCTCTAGAAAAATCCCTTCACCCAGGATTTTTCTCCTGGGAAGCTGAGAAGCCTCAAAGAAAAAGGGAAACAATTATTATCTCATTTGCTTCTCCTGTGTTTTGCCCATGTGTGGAATGTGTTTGGAGATTGTTTACCCACAGGTGATTGATTGTTTCATTGGATTCTGGTGTGAATTGTTTTGGGTCATTGGCCAATCAGGGCCAAGCTGTGTCGAGACTGGCGAGAGCCACGAGTTTTCATTATTATCTTTTTAGCACTGTGYAAATATCCTTTCTGTATTCTTTAGTATAGCTTAGTATWGCATTCTTTAATAGATTATAGCATCATAAAATAATAAGAACATGGAGTCAGATTCATCCTTCCTCCCTTCATCRGGGCACCCCGCAAATACAACAGAATTGTGCCACAATTCAGCAGGAGCCCAGGCTGAGGAGAAGAAGAGGAGGAAGCAGCTCCCACTCACCATTCACGGTGAGCCTGGCCTTGTTGGAGTAGGTGGAGCCGAAGTGGTTGGTGATGACGCACTGGTAGCGGCCCTCGTGCGCRAAGGTGACGTGCCGCAGGTGCAGGATGGTGGTGCACTCCATCACCTCCCCGTCCTTGGCGCGCACGTGCGCAAAGTTCTCGATCTCGGCGTTGTGCAGCATCTCGTTGTCCTTCTTCCAGGCAAACACCATGGGGGAGCTGCTGCTGCTGGCAGCCAGGCAGGTGAAGCGGATGTCCTTGCCCAGGACAGCCACCGTCGTCTCGGGCTGGATGATGATCTGGGGCTTGGGGAAATCGTCTGGGAGGAAACAGCAGCAATAAAGAGTCAGTGCTGGGCTCTGAGGGGAGGCTGGAGCAAGCCAAGAGGTGAAATGAGAAATAAGCAGTGCTCTGTAGAGCAGGTGTGCCACACACAGCCCCACTGAGTCATTGGTTTATGTGGGATTGTTGTTCCTCTGSTTCCTTCAGTGGGCTGAGATGGTCACTGAGTGACCTCAGACACCTACAAGACACCCAGCTCCTTCACCAAGTGAATCTGAGAAAGATACTACGGTCTGAAGAAGATATTCAGACCATATTCAGGTTGTCCTTCTTTGTACAATCCATGCATAAAGAGCACGACTGAACTTAAAACCTCATCTCCAGACCTGTACTGGCATGAAGTAGGAGGGGAGAGGACATGTAAAGGGCTGCAAGTGTCACCTCCAGGGAAAATTGCCCACAGGAGGTTTTAGTGMGGTGGGGATTGGTCTCTTCTCCCAGGCAATGGCCTCAAGTTGTGCCAGGAGAAGTYTAGATTAGCTAACAGGAAACCTTTCTTCCYCAAAAAGGCTGTCAGGCACCAGAACAGGCTGTCCAGGGACCAGAGAGGTGRTGGAGTCACCATCCCTGGAGGTATTTAAATCATGTGTCAATGTGGCACTCAGGKCCGTGGTTTAGTGGTGTGTTTGGCTGCAGGAAGTTAATGGTAAGTTAAAGTTAAAAGATCTTAGAGGTCTTTTCCAGCCTAAAGGACTCCCTGCCTCTGTGCAGCCCAGGCTGTCAAAGCAGAAGCAGCTGTATTTGCCTGTCACCCGACCAGGGTGGAAAGCTTTGCACACTCTCTCTCTGCCCTGAAGACTGTTGGTTTTAGCAAGGATCCAAGCAGATTCATTTATTAGGTTTCTACAAATGGTGTAATTTAATATTTGACTAAGGTTTAATTAAACAGCCAGGCCTCTGGAACCAGGACTATAGTGCCTGGAGGACTTGGCAGGCAGCGGGAAGCAAAGCTGCTTTTGCTTTGTGATGTTGCTGTGGGGATGGAGCTTTCAGGATCTCTTCTTCCAGCTGAGCACAGCAAGGCTCCCTCCCAGCCTGCTCAGACAGAGGCCACCTAGGCAGAGGGTGTCACTGGGGGATCAGGAGGGACCCTGGAACAAAGCTTCTGCTCCCTGTTCAGTGCAAGTCATGCATTCAGCTCAGTTCAAGAGTGTTTGCAAAAGCTCATTTTTCCTTCCAACAGCCATGTGCAGCTCCACCCAGGATCCTCACTGGTTGGCTCCACTGCACAGGGTTTGGCTCCCAAACCAGGCCTTTCTTTTCCCCAAAACCTGGATGCCTGAACAGAACTAATTTGGCCTCTTCTGATCATTTAAATTTCTTTTTCTTTATGAGAAAGGTAGTAGATGTTTATGTGTGCTGGTATTAAGTAAAGCTGCTTTGAAACCATAGCTCAGSTGCAGAGTGAGCTGCAGTATTTGGGTGGGCCTTACTGGCCCCAAAGGAGCAGCTGTGATGGAGGGATTCTCCTCTGGGGTTTGTTTTTAACTCTTGGTTGTCTCCAAGAGGGAGAAGAGATGGGTGAAGAACACAAATCCACAGAAGAGCTCAGAACACTGCAGAAGGAAAAAAATTACAGCTGCAGGCTTGATACTGTCAAACTGAGAGGACTGGGGAAGTGTCTGTGCAGCCCCATCTGGAAGTGGAACAGGCCTTAGTCCCTTTTGATTTAATACTCAGGGAGCCCTGTAAGGAATACTCTGGATGCAAGCAATGCACTGTGTGGTTTTAGTGGGAAATAAATTGTAGCCAATGACAAATTTTTTAAATGCAGGCTTGGGCTTCCTTTGATCCCACTGAATAACAAAACAAAACAGAAACCCTCTCATAATAACATGCTGGTACTCAAAGAAAATGTTTCCCAAGTGACTCCTACCCTTCACACAACCTCAAAACACGCAGGCAAGACTTACCACACACAAAACTCTCTGGCTGGATGGCAAAAATGCTCTTGCTCTTCAGTGACTCAGGATGGGCACAGGTGGCCACCACAAAGGACTGCAGCTCCTTCTCCACCAGCCACTGGGGCAGCCACTTCAGCTGGCAGTCACAGAGGAAGCTGTCACTGTTAATGTGGCTGCAGGGAAACAAAAGCAACACCAGCCTGCTGTGAGTCCTGCACGGAGGGAAGGCTGGGAAACTCACAGCCCTTTCATGTCAAACACATTCCTCCTTTCCCTCCAGCATGGGTGGAAGGAAGAAAAAGGACTGCAGGGATGTCCTTGAGGCACTGAAGATGTTACAGGCGTGACACATTTAGACAGCATTTCATGTCCACCCAGAGAAACCCCCTCCTGTACTGCAGTGACACTCTGCAGCTCCTTGTAATTATTAACCAGCCCCCAGAATSATCCCCAGGAACAGACAAGACACATCAATGAGCTCCTGCTCTGTCTCTCTGGRGTTTGAGCCCTTGGTGGGGACCAAATTCAGCATTTAGCTGCTGACCAGACAGAGGGGACACCCAGCTCCCAGTGAAAGAAAGGCTTAGAGTTCCCTCCATGGCAGAGCAGAAAGCAGAGAGACCCTGCCTTCCACAAGGTGACCCTGGAGTTGCTTTACTGATTGAAAGAAGCAGCAGAGGAGAAATGACCAAAGGTATTTGTATAAACCCCACAGAAACAGTAACTAGTCTGGAAAACAAAACACAAACATCTCTCAGCATCCCGAGTTCCAACCATTGTAGGACTCTGTAATTCTCTGATCCAACACTAGGAAAAGAGGTGTGAAAAAAGGGGCAAAGAAAAAGGGACCTTTGGGATTAATGTGGGCTCTTTTTAATATTCTGGGCCAAATAATGGCTCAGCATAGCTCTAAGACCAGTGAAGAACTGTAAATTTACACAAACAGGGCTTTCATACTTTGGTCTGGTTTGTAAAACTCATTCTGATCCTTGGAATTGAATGTGAGGATGCCTCAGAGCCTGGAAATGCCCCAGAGAGAGCTCCTGTCCTGCAATCCTACAAGCTGTGCAAGAGCAGGGTGTCAAGAGCCCAGCAGAATCCCAGCTCCAGCACTGCACTACAAGATGTGAATCTCCTGCTAATCTTCTACCCAATACCTCAGGAAATCCTGAAGTTTGAAATAAGCAGGGAAGGGAAAAAGAAAGAAATTGACTGGAGAGGGAGGGAATATAGGGATTTGACATTTCAAAGCTGTACACTGTCCTGTTCTAAAAAGATGTGTAGCCTCTAACACATATGATGGCATAAAACCCTCCTGGCTACCTGGGACAGGTCAGGAGATCCTCCAGCACAATGCATTCTGCATGTAAATGTCCTCTATTTGAACTTCTCCCTTTTACAAACACTCCTTCACAATATCTGGGATCTCACTATCTCTTCCTAATAAGATCAATCCTTCATCTCAATTTTGTTTCAAGTGCCAGTGCAGAAGATAAAGTTTTTAATCACTTAACAGACACACAGTGTTTATCTTCTTCACTCCCAGTCACTGGTATCAAGTGTCACTGCCAGCAGTGACCATCTGATTCCCATTTCCAATGTCAGGAGCAAGAACCTGTACCTGCCCAAATACCAAATAAATGATTCTGTGTTCCACAGACACTGCACTACTCTGGGGCATAGCAACACACTGACAGTGGATTAAATATTTATGGGGAAGAGGAGAAAAGGAAACCAGGCAGGACTGGAAACAGTGTCTGATAACAGTGCAGAGCCCCAGCCTGGAGCACAAGCAGCAGCTCTGATAACACATCTGTATTTTTACACCAGAAGGCTGAATGACAAGTGGATGCAGTTCAAATGGTGCTTATCACTGCAGTATCAGTCCTGTGTGTGAACCCTAAACACAGCAACAGCAAGGGAGCAGATGGGCCACTGGGAATTAAATCCATGGTGCTGTGAGCAGGAGAGCTGGCTAACAGGAGCAGGGCTGGRCTTCCTGAATGGAGATGAATAATTGCACAGGCACAAACCTGCTGGAAGAACCTGTTACATGCAATGACAGCTCCTGATGTGTAAAAATACCCCCCAGAGGAGGATGCAGGGGAGGGGGAAATGCCTGAGTGGGGGTGTGGGTAACAGCAGTGCTGCTGCTGAGGTGCAGGGCCAGGAGGATCCCTCCTGCCTGGGGTGGGTGTGAGCAGGACAATCACTTACAGCTGCTTCAGGCTCCTCATCCTGGCAAAGGCATCGGCTTGGATGGAGCGGATGGCGTTGTCCCCCAGGTTCCTGCAGGCACAACCACAGGCAGGGTCAACAGAAGAGATGCCATGGCTGGGACACAGCCTCTCACACTGAYTTAAGCAATGACTCCAGTAGCAGGTGGTTTGGTAGCTCCTTGTTAAGGCCTTCAGCACTTACATAGAAATGTTCCTCAAAACACCTTTGTACTAACAAAGTATTTCTGAACAATAGCCAGCCAACAAAAATTACACTTAACTGAATCACCAAGTCATTCCCTACCCCATCTTCTCACTGCATTTTCTCAGGCTAAGCTACCTCCATCATCCATAGCTCAGAAATTCCTCAGCCCCCTCGATAACCAAAGATAGTCAGGAATGTGGTACCCCAGGCTAGACCTTCAGCGAACATAAAAGAAAKCAAATACTTGCACTGAGCAGCATCTGAGGAATTATTTGAAAGTGGTGTGGAGAGGATACTGTTGGATTTAAAAAACACCACAGTATTTCCAAAGGAAGGGGTTAAAGGCTTCCCTCACAACTATTGCTAATTAAAAAAATAATTTGTTCTCTCAAAAACCAGTGTCAGATTTAGGGCTGAAGTTTACTAAGTCACATGTAGGGCAGACGAGCACTGCCTAAAGGGGACAATCTCAGTAGAGCATTAAGGGCACCTTTATTTGGGAATGTACTCCCAGTCAGGCAGCCCAAACCTTTCAGTGTGCTCTTGATGGCCMTAACATTTCATACAATCAACAGCCAATAAAACACGTAGAGCACAGTCACATATACTTTAACTTGTCTTAATCCAAGAAAGGAGGTTATTCATGAATCACTGCTGGAGTCATCAGCCTTGGGACACAGAAAAAAAATTACACAGAGGCAGCCAAAATTTACTTCTTGCAAATGGGGGTTGTGCTGAATGGGGATGTTGAGTGGGGATGCATCAAACCCAGTCATCTGTAACACGTGGCACTGCCAGAGCCTGGGCTTAGGAGGGAGCTGGGGCACAGGAGGAGAGAGTGCTGTGCCTGCACCAGCCTCTWGTCATTGCTAACAGCCTGCAAAGCAGTAATGTGCAAGTCAAGGTGATACTCTCAAAAAATTAGGAGCATGCAAATTTCCCATATGTTCTATARCACAAAAAAAGGCCAAAGTTGAGGCGGACTTATAATGAGAAGGAAGCAGGTGGCCCCCACAAATGGACTGGCTTCTCAGTTTACAAAGACACTATTAAATTGCTAGCAGATTTCTCAAGCAGCTCCTTTTGGCAGACCCCCCTTCCCAAACTCTGAGCCATGGTGGGTTACTCACAGGTGCTCCAGAGCCTCCAACCCTGAGAACGCTTTCTTGGCCACCGACTTGATCTTGTTTCCAAACAGAGTTCTGCAGTTTCCAAACATCCAGTGCCAGATAAACAGAAAGAAAACGGGGAGAGGGGGGCAAAAAAAAAAAAAAGGAACACAATTAGTGTGACTTTATCTGATATACACACTCAGTGTAAGTCCCAGGAAATCTGAACTGCACAGAGATTAAGAGGGCTGAAGCACACTYGCTTTCCTGCTCCTGAAATTAAATCCTTTTATCTGTATTTGAATTTAATAGTGATGACAGCACAGAAGGGAATGTGCCATATCATGTAAAAAGGCAGGTTTGCTCCTGTGCTTGGGAACCAGCTTGCTGAGTAACAGAAGGTCCCCTCTGCTCTTCACAGGCTGGCTGTGGACAGGATTAAGTGCAGTGACAGTTTAACAAGATATTGGTTTCTCCCCACAAACTTTTCATTTCTGACTTCTTCCCAGACAGGAAGAAGAGTGGTGATTTATGCCCTGCTTGGCTTGAGCAGCCATCAGCACACAGAGCTGAGGGCTGCCCTGGGCTGCACATTCACACAGCAGCTGACTGCAGGCACTGCTCATTCCTTCCTGTTAAATGCAACACAGCAGAGCAACACCATGCAACAGATCATAGCCAAGGGACAACTTCAAGGAGCAGAAGGCAGACCAGGTAATGTGCAGRGCTGAGGAATGGGTTTGTTTGCATCTGTGACCGGAGAGCATTCCTCTGAATCAGCAGTGGCATGAGGGGGCTACCACCAGGAAACAGCCAGCTGGAGAGATCCCAGCCCAGCTGCCATCTCCAGAGCAACAGCTCTCCATAAATATTGACCAGTGCTGGTGGCCAGGGGCAGGGYTTGTGCCAAATGGATAATCTCCTCACCTGTCTTAATAAAACAGCAACCAGTGCCATCAATGAGGAACTGCTTTCCTTCCCCAGGCTCCCTCCAAGGCTCATCCTCCAGGTGCCTCTGTTACCACCACGTGGCGTCCAGGGCAAGCCATCACCCACACCTCAGGTGGAAAAAGGGCACATCTGGTGCTGCATTTGATTTGGAGTTTTCATTCGAGAGGTGCCCTTCAGTATAGGGTGTGAAGGCCCTATTTGCACCCCAAAAAGACTTACAGCTGTGATGGCCCCACTGCTTGCTCACTGGCCAGGGAGAGGAGAACAAGATGGAGCACGTGCAGCCCATTCCATGAGCAAATACATTTCCAAGAACTTGTCAAGGCTTTCCACAAAGCACTTTTCAGATGTCAGGATAATTTGGTTATATACTGGCTCCAGGAAAGCCCAGTCTCAAAYACCCCCAGCACCAAAGGATGTGTGCAATCATGTGTGCCATCATTTGGTAAAAGGGATGCTGCATTAATGAAGGCTTTGTGAAATCCATTAGAATGATTACTACAGTAAATAATTTACTATATGTAAACTCTGGTCAAATGGCTGCATCCATACACACTGATTTCTGCAGCCATATTCCTAATAAATGTGCTTTAAGGACAAGGTAAGGATAAAATAAGGACTAAAGGAAATGGCCTCAAGCTGTGCCAGGGGAGGTTTAGATTAGATTTCAGGAAAAATTTCTTCAGAGAAAGGGTTGTAAGCATTGAACAGACTGCCCAGGGAAGTGGCAGAGTCACCATCCTTGGAATTGTTCAAAAAAAGTGTGGATGTGGCACTTCATGACATGGTTTAATGATGAACATG
Source organism: Cardinalis cardinalis (assembly GCA_014549065.1). Classification (NCBI taxonomy): domain Eukaryota; kingdom Metazoa; phylum Chordata; class Aves; order Passeriformes; family Cardinalidae; genus Cardinalis; species Cardinalis cardinalis. The sequence continues at coordinate 3,057,915 of JACDOX010000045.1, read as the reverse complement.
GTGATGGGGCCAGGTTAATGGTTGGCCTTGATGATCCTAAAGACCTTTTCCAACCTTTATGATTCTGATGGAAGTTAGATRGGCAACTGCTGCTGGAAAGACTATGCTGAACTTGGGTTTGATAGCTGCAGATTTCTATTATTGTTCAGTGGATTTTGGTCTCTGAAAATTGGAGATACTGCAGATATCTGTTTAGTTATCTGTGCAGAGATGAGGAGTGCATCTGGGGAAGGGAATACACAGCTCCAGCACTTGTGAAGGTGCACACAGCTCAATGCCTGAACATGAGAAATACCTAACACACATAACAAGTCAGGCCTCAGCAAACTCATTACTCCTTGCAACTAATTTCAATTAAGTGCCTCTAGAAATCTGAGAGTTTGAACCTAGAGGCCCCCATCAAAGGGCTGTGAAGGCTGGAATGTGAAGGCARCAGAACACAGCCACAATGAGCCATCCCACTGCTGGCCTGAACCTCCTCCAGGGGCAGAGCCAAGCACAAGCTCTCCTGGAGACTGCACCAGTGTAATTACATGCCAAGCACACAATTCATTGCAGCCTTTTCTCCTCCAGCCAGTTTTGCACCTGCAGGAAGATCTTGCTGAGTGAGCCATCAAAAAGCTGGTTACATTTAGCAGCTTGAATAATTAGGAACCTCCTTGCTCCACAGTGATTCCACCGGTGCCTTTTGTGCTCCAGTGCTTCTCAACTCCCTCTTTCTTCAAGCAACATTTTAATTTAGGCCTGTGCTCTCCATCCTGGAGAGCTTCATATATAATTCAGGGAAGGCTAAAGTGAGTGGCCTCTCCATCTCTGTTTAACACCTTCATGTCAGCGAACAACCCTCTCTGTGCTAAATCCTTTCAGAGGCTAATCTGTGCCAGATCAAAGGGGAAGGGCTTTTAAGGCAATCTCCACAGAGCTGAGGTGATTATTAATTCATTGGAAGGTCTCCTCTGAAGTGCCCATTTATTTTTTGTATGCTAATGCATTTAAAGAGGCTGACGGTTTAAACACAGGCGCTAAATCACACAGTGAAATGTTTGCTGAAAGGGCTGATCTTTTATTTACAAAAARATCCTGATACTCACTTCAGCCTTAGAAATCACCAGTTTGGGATTTATGTGCTGATAAGCTAAAAGAGTTCTGAGGAGATCCCTTTAGAAATGATCATTGACAAGTATTCCCAAAACGCCTCAAGAAATAATAATAAAATAATTTCATGTTCTGAGTGTTTTTTAGCCTTACATGCTGGCTCACAGTGAACAATCCCAGCAAGCTGTCTGTCCCACAGCAGGTAATTGAACCACTCCTGTCTGCCCCAAACCAACCTGATCCACATGCTCAGAAATGTTCTGCAATCCCCTGCACAAACCTTCCCTGCACACATCCCTCAGCCAGTGCAGAGCTGGCCCAGGCCCATGTGCAGTGACAGGCATCAGCCAACAGAGGAAATAAAGACAAAAACCAAACTCCCTTAGACTTGCACAAGCCCTCAGYGCATCCCTGGCTACCAGCAGCCCGAGCTCCATCTTCTGGAGGTGTTCCTTGTGCTGGGTGCTGAACATCCCATCAGGCCAGGGCATTTCACAGGGGACAGCCATAGCTGCTCTGCCCAGAGCTGCCAGCACAAAACCCCACAGGCTGCCCCTGCTCTCCTCCTTCTTCCTGCTCCTTGCTGCTCCTCCTGGCCTCTGCCTGACCCCCACAGCTCATCAGGGCTCACTGCTCCTGCTTTCCAAGGCAATCCTTTTGCTGAGCTCTTTCTTTCTATGCTGTCTCCTCTTTCCTTCCATGCTGTCTTCTCTGGACTTTTCATCACTCTCCTGTTATCTGCACCCAGCATTTCTAACATATCCTAATCACTGGGGACCACTGGTTTTGCTGCCATGCCTGTGGCCCTGTTGGAGGGATGCACCACCAGGACAGCTCTCTCTGCTCCTTTCCTTCTCTCCCTGCCAAAGCAGCACTACAGACTCATCATCCTTACAGCCTGCAAATCCCACTGGACAGAGTCTCTGCTCCCATCACCCTTCCAGCTGCTCACATGCTCTCACTGGTTTCTTCAGACAAACCAAACACTTCAGTCAGGCAGCCAAGAACTCTTCTACCCACCACATCTGCTCCTCTGCCTCTTTTCTGGCAGTCATGGGAAGATTCCCTGACTCTGCATGCACAGCAGTTCTTACTCCCTTCTCTCTCACCCCCACACTGCCTCTGCTTCCCTGCCTGGCTCCCCCTGTCCTTAAATCCCCCTCTGCCTTCTGCCCCACTTTCCTTGCAGCTGCAGCTTGGTCCCCTCTGCGTGGACCCAGTGACTCCCCTCAGCAGCAGTGAAATGCCACCTCTGTCTGTGATTCCAGATTTGTTCCCTCTGAGCACGGCCTCCCCACAATCCCTGCCTGTCCCTCTCCCCCAGGAGTCTCTGATGAGAGCGTGACAATGTCCCTGCTCTTGCCAGGATTCATTGCAGCCATCTGCTCTCCATCGAGGTGCTTTTACTGCACCTCTGGCTGTGCCATCCCAGCAGCACAGACAGCGGCACCRGGGGGGCACTGGGAACTTCAACAAAGGCAAGAGGTAATGATTAGAGACTCTTGATTTGTCACAAGCCATCAGAGGCTCCTCTGACAGGGCTGATTTATATCCCCCTGTTTCAAATCGACAGGGATTGCAGAGAGCAATGTGAAAATCCTGGCCAAGGCCAAGCAAGCCATAAACATTTGCAAGGCGCATGCTTGCCTCGGGAGCCTTTTTATCTCTTCAAGAGCCTGTGCCCCATGGTGCCTTTTATTGTCACTGCACATGGAACTGAGCCCAAAAGATCACTCTCAGAAAGAGTATCCCACAGAAAGGAATCCTGTTTCAATCCTCTGCTGTAGCAGGAAGTGGGGAGATTTTTCTCTTCTGTTTATTGTTATTTGCTGCATCAATCAGTGCCTCGCTGCAGACTGCAAGGGGTCGGTTTTGTTGCTTGTTTGCTTTTGGAAGTGAGGAATGGYTGTGCTGAGTTTTATACGTGAAAACAGCTTCAATTCCTCTCTCTGTCTGAACTGCAGTATGTGGCACTGTCTGCTCACCATTTAGAAAGGGAACAATTGCCTCATACCTGCTTAAAAACATCAGTGCTTGAAAACCACATTTGCACTCTTGCAGTGAGCCTGCAAAACTACCGCAGCTCAGATTTTCTGTTGGTTTTTGTCTTGTTCCAAGGTGAGGCAAGTGCATAAAAAGGCACAGACCCAACCCCACACAGGCACACAACAAACCTGGCTTGCAGAATCCAAGCCCAGGGATACTCACAGCTTGCTCAGGTTTTCCAGGCCTGTAAAGGCTCCATTGGTATCTTCTATTGTGCCTGAGATGTCGTTGTGGTCCAGTTCCCTGGGGAGAGSACAAGAGAGAGCTCAGAATCAGCACCTCAGCGCCAATGTCACTGTTACAAACAAATGGAGGAAGCTATGTTCTTAGAAGGCTAAATTATTATTTTATGATCTATATTATATTAAAGAATACTGAGCCACATGAGAGCTTCCCATTTTCTCCTGACAGTTATCAGAAAATGCAGAGTCCTGCAGCAAAGCAGCACCAATCACTTCTCCTGCCCTGGAATGGTGCATTCCAGAGCTCTGGCTTGTTCCTAGCTGAAACCCTCTGAGACAGCTACTTTTTACCAAGCAGGTTTCTGTCCTTTTCTAGTTCTGCACATCCAAACAGGAGGAAAACTAAAATAAAGCACCAAGATAAAACTGAAAGAAACAGCTGTCCTTAAATGCTACTACCATGAAATAAGATCACTTTGGGTATTCCAGTGTATGTATTTGTCTATAGCTGAATCTTAGGAAGATGATTTGGTGTATTTTCTACAAAGCTGCATTTTTTCTGGCAATGAACTTGAAAACTCAACAAAGGAAAGTGCCAGCATCACTACACCAGCCTAACTCTGTATAACCATTTGAAAAAAAAACCAAGAGAATTCCTTTTTCAGAGTTAGCTTCTTTTGGCTTTCAATTTGACCATCAATTACAAGAGTCAAAGAGGTCTGAAGAAAAACAAGCACACAGAACAAACACAGAGATCCACAAAAGCTGTTTAAACAGAGTGTTTAGAAATCCTTCCCTCCCAGCTTTTAAATCCAGCTAGCAATGAATACCCAGCAACACAGACAGAAATTCATCATTTCCAATGTTAAGTAAAAAGAAAGAAAAACTAAATAGGCTTTGTTGGTTTTGTTACATCACTCTGATTTAAAACCTGGCAAAACACAGCACCAAAGCAAACTTCACCATCCAGATAACCCCTRAGCCCTCAGGTATTCCTTTCACACCTTTTGAAGATGATTATCAGAATGTTTCCAGAYAAAAAAATATTAAGACCAAATAAAGAAAAACCAAGTTCCCCTGCATTTTGCAACACYCCAGACACAGGCAACACAGTGTGGCTTCTGGGCAGCACAAATACACAGTAACTCACAGGGAGGGAAAACAAATTTAAAAGAGAGCCCAGTTTCAATATGGGAATGGTTTTCCCCTCAGCTGGCTCAGTCTTTGCTCCTTTCTCTGCTTTGGGGTGAACTAAAGATGTGAAGGGAGATGGCCAAAAGCCACAATTCCTGTTTCTCAGCTGGCTTAAGCCTGAGACCTGAATCTCACATCCCTGGAGAGCCCTGGCCTCAGCCAGCATCTCCGTGGGTGTCAGGGTGATCTGTGGGGCTGCTCTGTGCCAAAGGCATGGACAAAACCTCCACATCCCCGTGGGGTGTGGGCACACAGAATGCTGTGGTGGCCAAAGAGATGGGTCCAGCAGGATGCTTTGATGTGCTGGCATTTCCAGCACCATCCKAGTGGGACAGGAGCAAATGCATCCTCCTGGAGCTCAGTTTCCACATTTTCCCTAGGCTTGCCAAGCCAATGTCCCTTGTTCTGTTTGTTTTTTAAGGGAAAATCCCTTCTCAGACATTTCTCCTCTTCAGTTTCACCACGGGCTACTGGTCTTTGGAGCAGCAAAGCCTTTCCCATGGAAGTGACACACAAGTGGGAACAGCCTGTAGGAGCTCTGACACACACTTTTATTAATTGACTGCCACACATTGTGCTTTCTTGAAAAAGGGAAAGAAATTGGTATTGCTTGTTCATCCAGTGGCAACTCAAAGGTTTAGTGTTAGAAAGGAGGAATAAAAAAACCTTTTTAACAAATGAGCGAAAATAGAGAGAGGGAGAAAAAAAGAGTGGGGTGCTTTGGCCCAGCTCCCTTTGTATCCYAGCTCCTCTCCCAGCCCCTGTTGCCAATTTCCTATTCTTTCTGGCTGGCTGAGCTTGAATGCTCGCAGCCTTGTTAATCATTGTGCTCAGAGGTCTCCGGGCCTGACCTCTATTTGAATAGCTCCACATTTCAGCAGTTTCACACCCACCAAAGGCTCCCCAACAATAGCCCATAATTAAAGCATGCTCAGCTCTTTTTCACCAGGTGCAGGACCCAATAGGCCTTTCTCTTTATTAAATTAGAGCTCGCTCACACACTCCACCTCCCCCCCTCTGCCCTGGACATAAAAGAGGCTCCACATTCAGTGCAGAGCAAAGAGAAGGAGCAGTTTCCCTTCCCCTCCATTTTTCTTTGGAAACCTTTAGTTCCGGTCTTGACAGCTGCCTCAGAGAGGTCCCTTCTCAATGCCCAGGGCCTGAAAGGCTTTGGCTTAAGTTTAAAAAAAGCAAACAAAACCCAAACTCACTTTCCAGTCACTTCCTTCACTCTGAACTTCAATAAAGAAAAGAGTAAGATGCAAAAAGTACTGTAAAGAGGGGAGATTTTTCTGTTCCCATTTCCTTTTAATGACTCAGGCCACAATGGGCTTCTCAAGAGGAATAAAAGTATCAAAGTGTGGTTTTTTTCTTTGGAAGGAAGAACTAAAGCAGTTTGCTGAACCCMACCAGCCTGGGAACGTGTCTGGTGCTGTCACAAGGGCTGTGAGAACTCGGTGGAGTGCCAGAGGAAGGTGCTGAGCCTGCAGCTCCCAGGGAGAGCAGCCAGCAGCCCTGCAGGTTCCAGAGAGGAGACAGAACACAGCTGCAGGAATGCAACGGCAGCCCCCATCTTCTGATGTCCATAAGGCAAGCCCAGAGGTACTTCAGTCTCACACAGCTCTCAGTGTGCAATGGTGCAATGCTACAACTGTGTCACTGCCATATTTTCCGAAAAATCCCTTTGCCCAGGATTCTTCTCCTGGGAAGCTGAGAAGTCTCAGAGAAAAAGGAAAACAATAAATATCTGATTGCTTCTCCTGTGTTTTGCTGCTTTAGAATGTGTTTGGAGATTGTTTACCAACAGGTGATTGTTTCATTGGTTTCATGTGAATTGTTTTAACTCAATGGCCAATCAGGGCCAAGCTGTGTTGGCCTCTGAGGAGAGAGTCACGAGTTTTCGTTATTATATTTTTAACCTTCTGTCTGTATCCTTTCTCTATTCTTTAGCATAGTTTAGTATAGCATTCTTTAATATAACATAGATCATAAAATAATAAATTAGACTTCTAAGAACATGGAGTGAAATTCATCATTCCTTCCTTCCTTCCTTCCCTCGTTGGAGGTCCCACAAACACAACACAAGTGCACCCCACAGGAGGCCCCACTGATCTGTCTCATGGGCTCTACTGCTCCTAAAACCATACACGTTGCTTTTTGGGCTAGACAAGCTCATTTCCAGTATCACATTGCCAGGTATTTTATTGTGTCAGTGGTTTTAAAATAAAAGTCTGTGGTAAATGGCCACAGCCAGCACTGGATGGATCATTTCTGCAATTCAGTATTAGGGCACATGAAACTTTGGCCTTGGCAACTTTGTGGTTTTTCAGGGTTTCCCATGAAAATCAGAGCACAGAGTATTTCATGGGCTCAATTGAATTAAAAACTTCTGTTTACTTGCATGGTACCTGCAAAAGCTTCYTATTTCTATGATTGGACTGAAGGCTGGGTGAAGCTTCATGTGTTGTTACACTTCTGGTACTGTCAGATGCCAAGCCCTGCTTGTACATTTCTTTGTTTTCCAATTGCTTTTTTTCTTAACATCATCTTACAATAATCRTAATTTTATATTTAATATTCAGTTTAAAAAGAAGTAATAACATAGAAGTGTTCAATTAGCACATTTAAGAGGATATTCAAATTTCCAGTTTTGTCAGTGGAAGGAATCATTCCCTGCTCCTTCTGAGGGCAGAATGACCCAAAAGAAAATAAGAATTTTCTAAGAATTTCTAAATTTTCTAAGAATTTCCATTAAGTCAATGGGATAGCAAGAGAAATACTGCTATTAGCTGCAGGAATGAGATCTCAGGGATTTTTGGTCAGCTGAGGTGGCTTCAGGAACCTGAAACTGCCAGACCTGGGCACCCAAAGCATCCTCAAAGCAGAACCATGTGGCAGAACACAAACTGTGAAGGGAAGGAACACGGGTGTGGTCTGACAAAAGCTGAGAGCAACTTACAGGACACGGAGGTTTTTGAGTCCCCTGAAAGCCCCTTCTGCAATGTGGTTGATGGAATTGTGGCTCAGCCTCAGCACGTGCAGTCCCCCCAGGTCTGCCAGGCTTCCCTCATCCAGCCTGGTCAGGTTGTTGTAGGAGAGAATCCTGAGGGGAAAAAACAGCAACAAACAGCTCTGGTCAATGCATCTGGTATTTTCCAAACTCCTCCGTGCCAAGCAGTGCCTGCCTCCCACAGCCACCTGGCATGAGGGGATGCACTGGGGGGATGAGGAAATAGGATTGCAAGTATTGTCCCAAAGCACCCAGGGGAACAGCAAGGAGCAGGAGGCAGCTGGTACCCAGCTCTGGGGCAATKTTCTGTGCAGGCTACAGAGAGAGGCTGCCCCAGGAGCCACTGAGAGCAATAACCCAGCACACAGACTCYGTCAGCTGCAGCAGGGAGAGCTCCTCCTCTCCCCTGCAGCTGGGTGAGGGTCTGGGAGCCTTGGCTGTGCTCAGTTCTCTCCCTCTGAGGCTCACAGAGCAGCAGGCCCTGCTGCCCACGCCCTGTGAGGTGCAGAGTGATGTCACACTGATGGATTCTGGAGCTCACACAGGCTCTTGGCAGGGTGCAGGCTGCTGTGCTCAGGAGGTGCCTTATCATTCTGCACTTGTGCACAGCCAGCCCCAGGCTCTGGGTGTGGGTGCCTGGGCTCCACCCCAGTCCAGAGCCAAAAGCATTTCACCACAAGGCAATTGAATGCTTCCTTTCACCCACAGAAAGGAGGTGTCTGTTGTAAACCAGGCACCTTTCCTTCCTCCCACTCCCCTTTGACAAGGAGCACAGTTTGCCTTGAATCCTCTCCACTTACAAGATACTATTGGAAGGTTGGGTTTTTTTCCTAGTTTTCCATTTATCTCTTCTCTTCCCTTTGCCTGCATTATCTCTGGTCTGGGAGGGTTTTTTAAGCACTGCTCCTGTTGCATTTGGAAGCTGGCAGGAARGCAGCAGCTTTTCTCTCCCAGCAAGGTGTGGATGAGGCTTTGGAGATGTGACACTGAGGGCAAGCCTTGGGATCTGCTGCAGCCACCCCACACACTGTGCAACCACCCTCTATCCAGAACAAAGCCCTGCTGTGGAAGGCCAGCCTGGATTCTCAAATGAGAATAGCAGCAGGMACCAGATTTTCAAAACCACCTTCTTGGTCACCTGGGAGTGCCACTCACTTCAAAAGATGGGAGGGTTTRGGCTGCTCAGCTTTTGAAAAAGTGAAACAGCTTTAAACAAGCACTGAAATTCTTCTCTGTACAGACAAGAAAAAAAAATCACTGAGTTCCAAACCTCCAAATTCCTCTTCTAGTACTGCCTTTAATGAGTCTGCTTAAAAATGTGTCTGGGGCCTGCATGAAATTCACTGCAAAGCCAAAACCAAAGTCCAAACAGACACACACTCCAGAGCACTGAGAGTGCCATTTACTTGGCAGAGGGGCTGTCTATCTTTTAGCTGTGTGAGTGGGCAGAGGGCAAGCTCTGGAAAAAATTCAGCAAAGATTAATGAGTTTGAAGGTATGGGACAACATACTTTCATTCCTAAAGAAGCTATAGTGTTAGTTATGAAGAACTGGCATCTGGTCAAAATTATGTCCTCACCTGCTATTAAAGAATTTGGCTTTTAAAAAAAAATTGTTCAAAAGTAATCCTAAACCTGGCTGAGAAAATAAATAGTTCCTTTTGATTCCACACATAAGAGTTCCTGCCACAACTGGTGAAGGCATGTTCCCTCTGTTTGTTTGGATGTCACCCCAAGATGGACAGACAGCAGCAGGACATGGTGACTCTCATTGGTGTCACACATGGAAGGTTTCAGGATCTACTGCACCCTCAGCTTGCCAGGGCTCTGCTTCCTGCCACAGGACAGGGCAATTAGTAAAACATCAGGTTTCCCCCTCAGCTCAGCAGTGTGGGTGATCTGGCTGGGAGAAGCTCTCTGGTGCTTCACCAAGCCTGGCATCTCTACCAGTGAGAAATCACTGGCATGAATAAATGGCAATGTGTGTCTACACAGCCCTTCCAGCCTGGCCAGAAGGAGGAGTTTTTGAGCACCACCCAAATTGGTGCAGAAGGGGGTTAACCAGAACCCTGTTGTGCAACTGGAGCTGCTGCTGCCAGCCTGTTCTGGACCAGGAACCTCTAACACACTTCACTCCCCCTGACCAAGCCACAGGTAAAAAGGGAAAGGARAGACCCAGCAGCCAAGTCACCATTTACCTCTGATGAAACCCTCTGCTCCCACTGTGGTTTTTTGCATGATGCTGATGCTCTAGCACCTGACTGGTGAATACAATCAGCCCTTTCTCATGCTCAGAACAAGGCAAGAGCTTTCTTTCTTTCCTTGTCAGCTCTTACATCAGCCCAGAGCCTTGGGTTCACGTTTTGTCCCAGCAACTGAATGAGAGATAACTCCTCCTTCAGATGATCAACTCCCTCCTTAGAAGACTTTGAAATTTGTTCCCTGTACAACCACAGTGTTTTCAGGCAAGTGAAACCCAGTAGGTTTAGCAACAGWGGAGGTGAGCAAGGATCTTTCAATGAGGAATGAAACCACTGCCACAGTGCACGAGTCAGTCTGGATGTATCCACGGCTTCCTTTCCTCACCCKGGCATTTCAGCACAGACCTCTCCTACAGGAGTTTCAGTTTGAGATCTGATGGCTCCCTGCAGCAGCCTTACCCTAAAGGCAGCACCTGAGAGAGCYTGTAGGACATTGCAGGGCTGTGCTAACTCCCACACAATCACCTTTCCCATCTCAGCCATGGCCTCAAACTGCAGCACAATCCTGCCTGTCAGGCCAGGCACACCCCAGTGCCTCACACCACCTCACACCACCAGGCATCTTCCAAATCTACCCCATCCTGCACCCCAGTTTCTGCAATTCCTGCTTCTAAGACAGGACAGCTCACTGTTAGAMCTGCTTGTTGGACGAGATCCTAATCCATACCTGAGAAAAAGGACTCGGCATGACAAGCAACCTCCAGCGTAAACCTTGAGGGTTTGCAAGATAGAGTCATGAAGAGAAGACAAGTTTAGCTCTCCCTAAAAGAGTTCTGACATTAGCCCTAGGAGGTGCAGGTGGGTCTGACCCATCCCATCCAACCCAGGCTGAAATAAAGCTCAGCACAGGCACCAGATATTTGGTTCTGTGCAGTGCAGTGATCTGCATTTGGCTGTTCCAAGGATCCAGCTGTGAGTGCCTTGGCAAGGCAGCTTCCCCTTTTTTGATGCTTAGGATTTTAAAAGACCAAAGGCAGAGCACAGTTCTAGTTCTGATCTGCTGCTCTCCATTAACACTGCCTTATCTAGCAAAATATCATGTGAGGATCTGAACTGAGCAAGGCATGGGCAGTTCTGTAGCAATTTGAAAAATTAGGTAATTCAACAATCACATGTGTATTTAATTAAACCAAAAAATAAAGTACTTCCTTGTGCCCCCAAAAAATAACCAACACATGAACAAATAATTTGGGTTCAACAGAAAATCACAGGATTAGCATGTTAATTCAAAACTTAAAGAAATTACATGTGTCTTGTCAACCCATCTCTGAAGCCACAGCCCAAAGGTTCAGGACTCACAGCTGGGTGGGCAGATACCAAACTCCAGTGTGAGAGCAGAGTGAGGCCTCTGGCAGCAGGAAGCTGCTCTACCACACTGCTTTTTGGTGCATAGGAGACTCCCTGACAATGTTTAGCAGAATGAATTCCAGCTCCACTGACCACGTGTCAAGTTGACCAAAGTAAAAAGCAAAGCTTTGCACAGAGGGCAGCACCTTCTGTAARTACTGCCAGCATCCCTGTGTGTCTCTTGAAAAAGGCATTAAGCAGTGCCACAGACCCAAAAGACAYCCTTGTGGGGCTGCCCTCAGCAGCAAGGCTTTCCTTCATTGGCCAGGCTGTATCCCCAGCACCTCAGGAGAGCAAAGCCCATGTATTTACTGCTCAACAACTGAACCCCACAGGAAGGATAAAGTGTAAACAGGAGAAACAAGGAGAACTGCTCTGAAAGGGCCAAATCTCTGCTGGTTGAAAGCATGGTTGTTCTTTGTAAATACAGAGGGTAAAGCAAAGCTTCCTTCAGGCTGTACAGTTATTATATGGCAAGTTACAAGTCTTGTAACTCACTAGCTAAAAACATTGGCAAGCCACAGCTCACAAACTCTCCAGGTCTTTTGGCACTGTGCACTTTTAGTGGGTTCTAGCCTTTGTTTCTGCTGCAAATGTGTTTTAACAGAGCACCACAGGTGCTCTGAAGGTCATAACATCATAAATAACAAGGGCATCACTTAGGAGCCTGCAGTTCTTGCATTTCTACAGGCTGATACAGTGGGAGCTGTAAGCCTTGAGAAAATTCCTTACTCCCCTCTCTCCTGCCAGCATTACACAACACCACAGAAACCAACTCACAGCTCATGCAGCTTCTGGCAGAAGCTCCAGCCATCGGGGTTGATGCGGGATATGGAGTTGTTGCTGAGGTGAAGCTGGTGCAGAGAGGAAAGGCCATAGAGAGAGCCACTGTTCACTTCTGTCAGGCTGTTGTATTCCAGGTGCCTGTGGAGAAAAATCAGAAGGAATTGACAGATGAGCAGCACTGGTCAAATGCTGGAAGCATTTCCAAAAAGAACTGGGATTTTAGCTGTTCCTACACACCTTTCCACATACCCATGTGGAYACAAGCATGTGTGGGCATTTCTTGTCAAACAAAGAGAGAAATTCAAGGACAACACAAAGGAAATGCCCACAAGGAGATGTGACTGCAGAGAGAAGCTCCACTGCAAGTAAACTGGGCTTAAAGCACCCCATTCAAGTTTGTATTTGCAGAGTCTCAGTTGTGTGACAGCAGCACCCAGAAACCTGCTGCCTTCATCATCTGGGACCTCACAAACACACCTGGAAGGCAAGGGTGCTGGAAGCTTCAGGTTTTTCTCTGCAATGACTAGTCAATTTATTCTCTGGTATGGAAAGAAAGCATYACCAAGAATGGCCAGCTTGGTTTCTAGGTATCCCATGAGGTGGAATGATGCTGACTGCAAAACAGAGTTTCCATCTATCGGCCAACACAAATTTGCAGAAGCCAGATATTTAAAGACCAATTGAGATAAATACTGAATTTTCAAACTGTCARACTTTCAAAGGAATAGTGCCACAGCTTAAAATTAACAGTGCTGTTTTAATGAACACCTGCTGAAGCAGTGAGCTTTTGTAAACTGTGGGTCAGTTAAAAAGAAGCTCCTGTATGGAATTTGTAGGCATCCCAATAAAGGGAGAGAATGATGTATCYGACTCTATCTTATCAGAAGGCTAATTAATTACTTTATTATACTATATTATTCTATACTATATTACACTATTTTACATTACTGTCAAGCACTCAACTCTTCATACAACTATAGGGAATCTCATGACTGTCAGCTGACAGTCCTGACACACACACACGCTTGTAAATAAAACACCATTACTTTAGATAAACAATCTCCACATTGCATTCTACTTTTACACAAACACACAGCAAATTAAGTAAGAATTGTGTTTTCTTTCTCTGAGGTTCAGAGAATGTGAATCTCACAAACATTCTTGAGGAAAATTATGCTTTGCTTTTTCTCTGTGAAGAGAAACGTGGCAATGCTGCTGCAGCAGCTCTGGGCATGCAGGACAAAGCAAGGAGCACACGAAGCAGCACGGGTCACTGCTAAAATACAGAGAAGGATGTGACAGCACCAACTTACAGAACTTGCATTTTGGCCAGGCCCCAGAAAGCCCCATCAGTCAGTTTGCTGATGTTGTTGCGCTGCAGTTTCAGCACTTCCAGGCTGTCCAGCCCCTGGAACGTCAGCCCTTCAATCAGGCGGAGGCGATTGCGGTTCAGCTCCCTGAAATCACCAAGGCCATACCAGTTTGTTAAAGCCCAGCCCTTTCTCACCCAGTCATCTGTGCAGCACACAATGGGGACAGCAATGCCAACAGCTCCTGTGTCAGTGGTTCCCAGGAGACAGCAGAACAGCACCGGAAACTTTCAATCCCAGAGCTATCCAGGGAAGGCAGYTGGGTGTGATCTCCTAAACAAACTCACCCTGGGACAGGCTTTCACTACAGAGAAATTACACAGTGCAGCAATTCCTCTTCATCCCTCCTCTCTCTGCATTTCTTTTCAACCATTGATCCTTCTCATCAATTCCCACTCTCCATCCTCCCTCAAGTGCAGACACCATTTGAACCACAACATTGGCATTATTTCCTTTACAATCCATTGTTTTTATAGGATTTGTAATTGCCTAGTAAAAATGTGCTCTGAAACATGCAGGTGCCCCAGAAGYGCAGGCCCAAGAGGAAACTTTACGGCCAAGTCTGAAAGGAAAGCCTTCAGTCCCCCTGAAAAATGTCACTCTTTTTTTTTTTTCCTACTATCAGAAACTAATAAAGAGTGAAAGTGTTTCCAATAACAGTGTAGTCTTGGTATTTGTGTATACAAAGGTTTCTAGCCTGGTTCATTAAATTTCTTTTGAGTTTCCCTGGGTGATGAAGGACCCCTTAATTTTGGCAATATCTTTTTTCTGAATAGCAATATGAACATCATCACAGCACACTCTACCAAACCTATATCAGTCTTATGGATTGCTTGACCCAGACATACCAGCTGAAAATCCAGTTCTGTTAAGTCAGTGGAGAACTTCAACACAATGGCACTAAAAGCTGAAGCTAAAGCTTTTAAAACTGGTACTTTTCCACACATACAAGATTAAGCTGAGGATAGTTCCCTATTCAGTGTTTGTGTTRAGGAAAATGGAGGTTACAATATCCAAACTTGTTTTGGAAAAGATGAAGAAGCCATAGAGACTTTAAGCTTACTTTTCAACTGCCTAAAAAAACAATGTTGAACTTGGGCTCAAGTTGAGAATAATTAAAGTCAAGCAAGCAATAAAGATTTTGCAGGCCTAAAGTCCCTTGTGGTACTGCACTTCCTGGGCTATTAGTGAAACAGGCTTTGCCAGAAAAAGAACTGTACACAAATCCTACAACACACCAATCTGGGTAACTTGCAATTCATTCATGTTTATCTGCAGAGTTAAACATCCAGCTCTGAGGCAGTCATTAAGAGCACCAATTACTCCATCTCTCAGTGCAAACCATGTTCCTAAACAGACTGAGTTGTTTTCATTACAGTTCTGCACATGATGCAGTCAAACACAGTGAATTAGAAGCCCTCACTCAATGGACAGCAACTTCCAGCTGAGAGGCAAGACTTTTCCTATTGTGTCCCCTATTCCATCCCAAACTGGCTGTAAATCCTGCATGTATGCAGACACAAATGCACACACTCTCCTTGGGCACACCCTGGCTTGAGGATTTCTCTCTCAGCCAAGAGGCTGACACTTGGAGGTGCAAGTTCCAACAGCATTTGTGGACTTCATGTGAACAGACAGAGGTGGATCTTTTGTCTATCAAATTTGATGGAAAGATTGCAAGGAGCCTTAGGCTGGGCCAATTTCTCCAACAGCAGCAGAAGGGAAAAGTGCCATTAAGTGGCCCCTTTTTTACACATAAAGCATGTTTATAGCTGCAGATGTCTGCTGTCCCCACACAGGCAGAACAACAACCATGTGTGTGTTAACTCATCTGAGCTGCAATTTGCTCTGCACAAATATCACCTCACAGTTTAACAACCTTCCCTCATTGCTTTTTTATTGCCACATAAAGATACCTGTGTGGCCCTGAAACACTAACACAGCAGCTGAGTTCTGTCCCTCTCAACAGAAACACCTTGCAAGCCTCTCTTGCACCACAGACACCAGCTTGCAAGGGAATGGATTTGTCTCACTCTGTCAAGTGCAAAAGATGCTGATGTCTGCTGCAGCATTCCTCCCTCCCCACCAGATCCAAACAATGACCTGAAAAGCCAAGAGTTAGAAGACAAAASCCTCTCCCAGTGTGTCTTCCTAGGAGCTGGCAGAGAACTCCTGCATAGTGAATTCTGCATTTCATACACAGTAGGTGAGGATGGGTGACATTTACTGTGCACACCCCCAGGATCATTTTATCTCCATGAAGTGTGGCTGAGCTTAATTAAAGTGGACATTTGTACTCACAGCTGAATTAGCCTGGGCAGCCTGAAGGCCTTGACAGGAAGCTGGGTGATCCTGTTTTTACTCAGCCTGAGTGTCAGCAGGGTCCGGGACAGGCTATCAAAGGCACCAGGCTCCAGGGTGCTGATTCTGTTGCTCCCCAGGTAACTGCAATAAATCACAGCAGAAAAATGAATGATTCTGTCAGAAATTACCTTTTATCAGCATTCAGTTGGTCTCCAGACAAGCTGGTGAAACTACAGAGGTGGCTTCTGCACAAAGGGCCTTTCCCAGAGCCTGTGATGAATGTGGGGAATTGCTGGGTGCTTCCAGAGAGCTCCCTGACATCCTCCTACTTGAACAAGGCAATGAGGAGTGGAAGGCAGACACTGGAGACTATTCCAGTGCAGGATGATGCTATTCATTCCCCTTTTTCCCTCAGTATCTGTCCCAGAGGTCTTTTTTATTTGGATGCTAGTCTGAGCCACAGGGGGCTGTTTCTGCAGGACATCAGTCACAACACCACTCTCTTATACCCTCTTGCAACAGGAACACAAACTTGGGTATAAACTGTAATGCAGGCAGACTATTTGACTGCACCTCTTCAAAGGTACCTAAAATACAGATTATTTCATATTTCTCTGAATAGGCAAACATCCTGTGGGAGTGTGTTACTCTGTTTGACCCCATTTTCTTCAAATAATCAGAGACATGTCTGTTCTCAATATTCAGAAAGCCACTTTAATGATGAAATAGTTGTTCTCTCTCCACTCTTCTAGGTGTACATGGGTATGCAGTTGTAAAGACAGCTACACATGAAGGATGTAGGATACCTGAGAGATACCTTTTCTTTGCAACGCAATTAATAATAATCTGCATTCTCTATAGAGATACCTACACATGAAGAATGCAGGATACCTGAAAGATAGACACCTTTTCTTTGCAACACAATTAATAATAATGTGCATTCTTTCTAGCTACATCAGAAACCAAACACCACTCAAAAAATAACCTGACAACAGCGACAACGTGCCGCCTTCTAACTCTCCCTTGCACTTAAAATCCTGACAAACAATCCCATACTTCTTACGTTCAKGGCTTCTTTTTCTAAAGGTTTGAGGCCCTTTTCTGTGCTGTGCTAAGTCCACAAAAGCAGTTCCCAGCCAGCAGAACTCACAGCTCCTTGATGAGCAGTCCCTGTGGGAAGCAGCCGTTTCGGATTTCCGTGATGTCATTGAAGCTCAGGTCCAGCGTTTCCAGGGWAACGTAGGGCTGCAGCTCCCTGCCCTCAATGCTGCGGATCCTGTTGTGATGCCTGCAACAGTCAGCAGCAGAAAAAGGGACTGTTCAGCTCTCTTAGAAAAACAGAAAGAATATTTGAGCCTGCAGCAGGCCCTGAGTTTGTACACTTGGAGTTATGGTGATTTTTTAACAGCTTTAACTTTTTAACCATTGCAGAGAGATTCCCTAATCCCATCGCTGCTCCTCTGGCTACGGCCAGCTCACAGGTACCTGCAGACTTCCACTTTTTTCCTTCTACAGAGCTACTGACTCCACTCATCAGTCTTTCTTCCATTAATCTGGGCTCTCCCACAAGCCAGCACTTCCAAACTGGATTTGTTACATGCAAGGGTTACAGGGCTGTTTCTGAATTCCAAAGGCAARGAGTGCAGATCAGTGGCTCAACATGCCAAGGCTTTATCCAGAGAATGTGACTTTCAGAGAAGGAAACAAATAAGTAAACACAAACCCAACAAAAGTTACACAACACTTTTCATTCCTAAAGATTCTTCTGAAAATTCCCAGCTTTCCACTGTTACAATGATTTATAACACACAGAAATAAGAAGTCTTGCAGATGTTCTTGCTGGCATTCCTTATCTTTTGCTACTTTTGTCCCCTGTAGGATTAGGACAACTCTGCAGTGCCCAAGCACCAGCTCCAGGATCAGACCTGCACTGATCATCTGTGTTTGCTGCCTGACCATGACAGCCTGAGGGATTCAATCTAAGGTTTTTCTTCAGAGAAAGTCCTACCAACTGCCCTCAGTTTGCTTCCACAGCCACCAAACAGTTAAATACCTTCAGACTTCATCTGTACTCAACAAGGTCTAAGTAAAAATCACCCCCTCACTGAGTCCTTTCCTCTGACTCCTTTCTGGCCTGAGTCAGTAGAGAACAGTAATCAATTAAAAAAATACATTGTGCATTAGTCACAAGAGGCAGAGCACATGCCTGATGTGAATTTAGAGCAGTCACTGATATTACTGGCAAGGCTCTGAGTGAGGCACTCCAAACAGAGACGCTCACCAGACACTTGGGAACTTGCTGAATAATATGAGATAGTAAAGAGAGTTCAGACSAGTCCTGTGCCTCAATCCATCCAGACACCCACTGGGCGAGCAGAGGAGGGGAGAGCAGCCAGTGACAGCACTCCTGAATGCAAGTCCCAGCTCCCCTGACAAAGCACCAGCCCTTAGAAACAAAAACTGAGGGATGTGTGACACAGCTTTTCAGGCACTTCCAGCTGTTCAGGAGCCCATCTTCTCCAGCTTCACCCCCTCTTCAGGCTCTCCCAGGGGTTCAGACAAGCCCCTTTGGAAGAAAACATCCTCCCTTTGACAGAAAATGCCAGCAGCRCATGGCAAGGGCGCTGCTCCCCACACCGTGATCTGCTCCTTTACCCTGCCTGTTATTAAAACCAGATTGTTTCACCACAACCTTTGTTGGTGTCCACAACAGGAAGAGTGAAAAATCTGCAACCCCAGAACAACAATTTGCTTTTGGGAGACTCACCCTTTAAACAGCCAGCACATGGCCCTTGCTTAACGCTGGGGAAACAGGCACAGAAACCCTACTTTGACTGAAGAGTTTAAATGATAATTCAGTGCAGGCTCAGAAAACACTAAGGACAAATTTTACAGCACTATAGCAGTGTGCTGCTAATACAATGCAACAAGATGTCAAGAAAAGTCAAAAGAAAGTCATAATTTATGTCTCCAAACTGGTTATTCCATAGGTTACTTGCATACAAGTCTCTATAACCACAACTATTTCAAAGGTAATGACATGGCTGCTATCCAAAAGACCAATATTCATTTACAGCTGGGAATAAAGTCTGAATTTTCACATCCATGCACCTAGTAGGATAGTGGTGCACTGAATTTATAGTATAGTAAGACTATAAATACAGGAAAAATCACTATACCCAGAATTTTGTGACCTCCATTAACTAAAAACACGAGCATGGGAAATTTAACTTGATTAGTAGAATCACAAGGTTCAGAAAYTTTTCCTCCTCAAAAGAAGAGCACCCATTAAATGTGCACCCAAGCCTGACTCAGGAGAGTACCTCAACACAGACATAACTGAAAGCAAAGCAGGAGCACACTTTCTGGAGCTCTCCTGAAGCAGGGGCTGCGAGTTCAGCTCTGATCTCATCTAAGCTGAGATGGCTGAGATGAATCTGGCTGTAAATTAACAGGAAATGAAGGCTTGTACAAACGAACGTGGAGAATCTATAAATCACCTGACAATCCCTACACAGGGCAGCTAAGTCTGCAAGGGACTGAGAGCACAGAGTGAATTTGGACATGAAATGCTCTTCAGAAGCCAATGTTTTTTTGGTTTTGTTTGTTTTTTATTTTTTTTTCCTTTTAGAGTATTAATATTTTTGTGCTTTGGTTGCTCAACATATATCCACTCTGCCTGCCTGCCAGATCTCCCAACCCATCCCAGAAGACAGACTTGAAGAAGGGAAGAAAAGGACAGGAAAGAACTATTTTGTTTGAGCCGTGTTCGCCGTTTCCAGGTGACTTCTGTCTGTTCGCCTCTCGCTTTTCATGTGCTGCAGCTGGCAGATGAGAGGGATACTTTATTTTACACAGGCAGAAAAACTGGCTCCTTTCTCTCCCTCTCCCCCTTTTCCTTCAAACATGGGCTGACTCCAAATGTAGCTCTCAGCTCCAAACAGCATCCCGGGCCAGTCCCAGCTGGGGAATGTCAGACAGTTCGCTGCAAAGCRCTGCACCCCCTCAAAGCACTGCACTTCAAACAAAGCCTGGGACTTTTCCTATACACAGCATGTGATATGAAGGCAACATAGCCCAAACCTTCTACTAGCTTGATTACAATTTATTTTTCATTCTTTTGGTAAGGGCCCAAATGTGATTTAACCCTTACTATTACTACTTGGATCCTCTCTCCTGCCTTTGTTCCCCCATTCATCCCAAGGGAGTTTTGCAGGAAAAAAAAAAAACAGAAAAAACAGTGATGTTATGAATTTGTCTCTCCCCTTTATCACTGACTGGAAAAGGGCTGGATTTCTCCCAACCACTTCACACTGGGTTGGCTACAAATGTGACAGATCAGATTTCAGAACCAACTGCCGAAACCAAGCATTAAAGCACAAATAATCGGTGCTTGCACAACCAACACCTCCAGGTATCTTTTCCTCTCCCCACTCCTTAGGTATCACAGCCTGGAAACAGCTTTCCCTGCCTCGCTTCAGCCAGTGTTACCTCAAGAGTGTACAATGACAGGGCTCCAATGTGAGATTGTGCAATTAGAGCCTGGAGTGGGAGCCAAGTCTCTTGGTTTCTATTCCCAGCTCTGGCACAGACTCATCTGCCTTGGGCAAGTTCCTTAACCCCTCTCTACCTCTGGCTTTGCAATGTGCATGGAAAAGGACTATGCAGCTAGGATGATGCAGCCTTTGCTGAGGACTAAAAACCTGAGGTGAAAGCAGTTCAAGCGAAAAAGAAATCATAGGAACTAAGGAGCCCATCCAAGTCCATTTAGGTTTGTTTATGAATATGGGAGGATCTGGCTAAAACAGCAGAACTTCCAAGTTCATACCCAACGTCATTCCCAGAGACACCTCATCTGCAGCTAACACAGACCTGGAACACCTCTGTGCCAAGCTAAGGTAACTGGCAGTCAGCAGTGATCCCTTCCACACTCTCTGTACTCATGGCGCTTGTTCAGGAACTTCTTCACCCTGGGGTCAGCACCAGCTCCGGCCGCAGAGGGAGAGCAGAGCTGGGCGGATGCACCCTGCAGCCCCTCAGTTCAACACCCCAGGGTAGCACAGCCCCTCAGCCCTGGCAGTTTGCACAGACCCCCTTGTGCTTACAGGAGATTTGGACCATCCCCAGCCAGCTCCTTGCTGAAGCAAGGCCGTGAGGAAACAAACGCAAGGCGCGCTCTCTGCTCCTCTGCACTGAGAAAAACAAGCGGAACGTTCCAGCACAGCCAAAGCCTGTTTGGGTTTGCTCTGAGTCGGGAGGGAGCTGGAGGGGGTGGCAGGAAAATAACAGGTGGCGCAAAGTCAAAGGCTTGCAGCATTTCCAGGAATCTCAGCTTGTATTTTAGAGGTAAAGTTACACTTTAATCCCGGTGCGTTTCCTCATTCGAGGCGTCTTTGTGAATATTTATTTGATAAACAGGCTGTGAAACATTTTCCACCAGACCTAACAGGGGAAGAATTCACCTTCCTCTTTGCAGCAAGCAAGGAGAACACCACTCAGTTTAATTTATACCTCAGCTTCAAACTCCTTGTGTGAAATGGATGCAAAGAGCAGCACAAAAAMGTTCCTTTGTTGTTTGAGCCACATTCACTCTCCCCAGCAGCTGCCCACTCCAAAGCTGACAGCAGAAAATCAAAGCAAGACCCTCAGACAGGAATGCACGAGGGGCTTTGCTTGGGCTGATTTAAATACAATCAGCACAAAACCTCCTGGTTTAGACAAAGCTTGAATTAAGGCTGCTGTAGCTGCAGTGTAAATGTTCAGTGTGAAGCAAGGCTAAAGGCAGGCAGAAGTCACATGCCTGCCCTTCATGTAGTGTCAGCTTACAGATCTGGCCCRGCTCACCAGAGAAAAAGGAAAGCTGTAATACAGCAAACCTATTAAACCAGCACCTGTTATAGGCATCAAAAATAAAACTGAGCTTCTAAAGAGGGGCTCTGCACCTCGGGCAGGGTTCTATTAATATGCCAGCATATTTTCAAAATTAGCGTACAAGGGAGATCACAGGACTAGAAAGGGAGAGATTTTAAAAAGTTCAGGGTTTGGTTAGGATTTCCATCCTGACAAAGTATTGAAGAAACAAAATGCTGGAGCCAGAAAGAGTTATGGGGTTTGGTTCTGAAGGACAGGCAAGGTTTGGTGTCACAGACTGGCTGTGCACAGGGAGGGAGATCAAAGGCAGCGTAACCAGAGATGGATCACACACACTGTGACTAACACAAGCCTGGAACTACCTGCCCTCCCCTCCTCCTCAGCTCAGAGGGGATGGAGAGCCAGTACTGATCCTTCTAGAAACACCAAASATCAAAGACATGGGTTCCTAAGCTTTCACCTTACATGATTTGCTGTTTGATTTTAGCCTGTCACTCACTACACAAACACAAAAAATAATAAATAAAATCATGGTTTCAGAGTAGAGTGGAATGCCTGAGTAATTTTCYCAACAAGGCAAGAAGGGTAACTGATAATCTGGAAGATGAATTTGTGTTTACAACAGCAGCAACAGAAATGTTTCTGCTTTTCCTGGTCACCTTCAATAACCAAAGATCTCCTAAGTGATTTTCATTAACATATGGAAAGAAGGAAGGGGAAGAATGTCATGGGGACCTGCACATCAGCTTTGACTTTGAAGTTCAAACAATTTACCAGTCTAGAACTTCTTACATGGTTTTAACATTTTACTCACAAATTTTACTTCCAGAGACTTCTTTCAGAGAACTTTTTCTTCTCTACTGTAACTTGAGAAATGTCTGCCTTGGAGTACAGTGAAGCCATCTCTGCTGCTGAAGATGAAGTAAGCATGCTGGAAGTCTGTGTCACACCATTCCCTAGTTCTTCACATGAGACCTTCCCAGAAAAACTGAACTGCCTGATGTGCATGAGCCCTCACACTTCCCAAGTGCTCTGGAAAGCCCCACTAGTTATCTGACGCTTTTTGTTGCCATATCAGCCTTTCCAGAATAATCCATTAGGCACAAGATTCTGTACTGTCACAAGAACGTGTATTTTTATCCAACACAAAAACTGTATTTGCTWATGGGAAGTGCCCCACTGTCCTTTCAGAGCAAGGCTGCATGGGTTGCTGTTTGGACAGGAAGCAGGGATGCATGGAAGCAGCCCCCACTTTTCTCAATGCTCTGAATCATTCCTTCCCTGAGGAATCCTGGCGGATTCCCAGGCTGTCACAGATACAGCTCTGTTTGTTCAGGTGCTGGCTGCACACACAACAAGAGCAGAGCAGTGGCAGGCCAGCCAGCCACTGCATTTTAGGGTCAGCCACACTAAGCAAACCTACCCAAAAAACCAAAAAACACCACCCCCCAAAAAACCCCAACAACAACAACAACCAAAACAACAACAACAAAAAACCAACAAAACACAACCCACACCAAAACCCTAAACCACTGAAAAAAAAAGCCACTTGTGTAATTTTTTTACACATATCCAAACTTTCCCTTAAAGGTTTATATGCTCTACCTAAGACTGTAAGTCAGGATCTTCCCTCTCCCTAGCACACCTTCAGAAAAAGGTCTAAGATGAAGCAAACAAAATCCATGACCATTTTACACCGCTTTTCACTTAAAATCATATAAAGGAATAATGCATGAAACAAGCTGATGGAGCTGTTCCAACTATATCCAACTACAGCAGAAAATCTGAAGAGGATTTATTCATCTGAGGTACATCACCTTCAAACCAGATATATTCCAGGGGGCTTTTATTTATCAGGTCATGTTCTCASCCTATTTTGTGGTTTAGGATGGAGAAGCATGAAGCAAACTACCCCCAGCTACACACAGCTGGGACAAGACAGGGGGGGGTTTAAAAACAACCTGGGTTTAGGGGTTTTTTTGAAGATGGAGGGGATGGAAAAAAAATGCAACCTTTCMCAGTGAAGTGACTGTGTCTCTGTTCCAGGTCATGGATGTTTGGAGGCAGAAATCAGTCTGGGAGCTGAGATTTGCTAATTCACCCCTTTGGGCCTGGGAGCAGCTGCCACCTGCAGAGGGCTGTGCTATGAACTCTCTTCCCACAAGCCAACTCTTACTCACACAAATAGTTCCACTGCAGCCAACAGGGCTGTTCATGTGAGCCCAGTGTGACCCAGGGGCTATGTTTTCACTGTCTATTATTAAAGGCTGCTCTGTGGTCACTCACAGGACCAAGCTCATCTTCCTCTCACACTGACCCTGCTGCACTCCCCGTGGCCTCAGAGCATCCTCGTGCCCCGGGTGCCCAAGCATGGGCAGATGTTATCCTGCTGCCAGGCACACCCCCACAGCTCCTTCACAGCCAGGCACATGGACAAGAGGAGGGGATCAAGCATTCTCTTTAAAATCTTTCCMAGTAGCTGGACATAAGCAAAGGCCKGGATCTGATGAACAATTTTTGATGGGTTAAGTMTGAACTGCATGAAGGAAAGCCCTTCTCCTATTGTAACCAAAACACACTGAGCTACACATTCTCTTTGAATATTTCTGAACTAGCACTGTTTATGTAAACTTTCTGACTTCTTACATGACCTTACACTGTGTGCTAGATCCACTGAGGTAAGCCATGTCATTTTTCAAAGCTGTCTCCCTCCCTCACTTTGATCTGCATTTCCTTTCACTGGACTTTGACTTGCCACCATATGATTCCAGATATTTTTTGCAACATACAATTTCCTAAGCCTTCAGCATTTCATTCCATTAAGAGAACAAAATGTGTRGGACAGGCAGGATTAGAATTTAGTCATCTTTACAACAGAGGCTGTCTTATCTCTTCAGCAGATTACACAACCTGCTGTGACATCAAAGCAAATAAAGATTCCTGAAGACAAGACAGTCTCTGTTACGGGCACAGTCCCCCCATCAACAACTGGGTGGCTCTAAGAGGACCAGCTCTCTTCTGGTTACACTGCATGTTTCATCAAGACAGTGCTCTGCAGCAGCTTTTAAAATGATGTATTCACAAGGGGCTCAGATCCATTAAACAGGCTGTGCAAAGCATCTCTCATTGTCTGGCACAGCTTCTCTGTAATGAGCCTCCCTGAACTTCTGTGAACTTGACCCCAAAGCATCTCAGAGATGATCTGCAGAGCCCTGAGCTCACCCCTCAATGCAGGATGCACCTGCAAGGGTTGGGGCCAGGTGTATTTCAGCAGGGGCTGCCCAACCTGTGATGCAGTTTGGCCAAAGGCACAAAGGAGGGACAGATCTCTAAGCCACCATCACTGCTGGTTTTGAAAGGGGCAGTCTGCAAGCACTCAGAGCTGTATGAGCCTCTCACTCCCTCCTCCAGCTCTCTGTCCGTGCTCCTGTCACTTCTCACATTCCCTGATGCCCATCTGGAGCAAGCAGTGAGAAAGGCTGCAAAGGAGAGGAGAGGCTCTCCTGAGTGCTGAACTCTGCTAAGAGGAGAATTGTCCTGTGGGAATAGAGGGAAGGGAGTCACATAAGGTAAATGGCAGTTTTCACACAAGAATGCAGGAAACCACAGGGCTCTGCACCAGCTGTCTGAACGGGGTCGTGGCACTCAGCAGAGCCTCTTTGAAGGAAGGGCTGCATCAGTATTTGAAAGGGGTCATTCAGTTGCTGCAGATGACAGTCAGGTCAGTGTTTCCATGCTCTACATCTCATATCTTTGGTCAGCTAMTCTTTTGCTCTGCCACTGGCTTTTCCTCTTGTGCTTCTCCCTCAAGGGCTTTCTTCTGCCACTGATACATGCCAGCCAAACTCAATTTTCTATCACAAATTAAATGCATAAGCAACTCTCCGAAGCCAAGAAAGAGGTTAGCTTCACCCCACCAGTGTGCTGCTCTGATGAATTCCTGCTCTCCACAGCCCYGCAGTGCCCAGTGCCCGTGTCAGGGCTGCTGCCCAGGCCCCCACCTCATCACTGCCTCAAAGATGAGCCAGGTCTGTGATAAGGAAGAACAGAAACGCAAAAATCAGATGTCAAAGAACCARCACAAAGCAGGGGCTGGAGCACAGACAGCAGCTTCCTTTCATTTCATTGCATGCAAGTTTTGGGCTTCTAATCAACAAGGATGGCATTTCCATTTGAAAGCCAAGAAGCTCCAAAAGCACAGGGCATGGAGGCACTTTCATCCTTAAATCCTGATACTGATTTTAGTTTCTCTTTGTGTAATACATGATCAAAGTAAGTAAGATCCACCACAGCCCAGAGAGCACATGTGTTTTGTGGGTGGTTTTGTTTTGCTTTTGTCTCTCCACGGKAGTGAGGAGGGGAAAATAACACAAGGGGAGAAACAATTCAAGTGCAAACCAAATGCAATGGCTCTGCCCATGATGCTGCAATTTTCATTCAAATTGTAACTGCAAGCAGACTTGACAGCATGCACTGTCTCTGTCTTTAAGACACAATGTGACACAGGGGCTTTTCCCACCTTTGGCGTGAACACCATGAAAACAGGTGGATTTAGCTACAGWGATAAGGGAGTTAAAGAAAGGACAACATACTTGAATTCATCTTCCACACCGTCAAACTCTCAGTCTCATGGAACTTGCAGCARAAGCTGCTAAAAGACCTGCCTCTTGAAAAAGGCAGCATTTGAAGAAACACATTTTTGACTGGCCAGTCAAACTCCTGTTAACACTTGAGAGATGTAGATAGGCTGGCTGTTCTGGCTGCTCCAACATGACACACACTTGTGCTCTGTTGAAAGGGCTTATCTRTCTTGTCAGCAAGGTCACAGGAACAGGGATTGCCTCTGGGCAGACTTCACTGAGCTCTGCTGGGCTCACACTGCTCTGCCTGCAAGAAGGAATAGCTCCAATGTGGAAAAGCAGTGGTCAAGTCAGCAAAGAAAAGAGCTGCTCTTCACAAGAACAGGCACACTGCTGCTAATGAAGCTCACCAAGTAGGAAGGGTGGCTTTGGGAAACCCCAGAACAAGGTGTCAAAATATCCAGGGAAGAGAAAATTTGGGGTTTAGAGTAGAACTGCCCCTGTGCTACGCCAGGCTGGTGYAAAACAGGCTGTTCAAGCTTCCCTGGTAAAGACCTTGTGAAGTCAAATAAGCATTCACCAGCACTTAGYCAGTAAGTTCTTCAGGCTTCTACASTAAGACCATTTACATCTTCAGTTCCTCCTATTTTGAAAAAGATGACTGCTCTCTCAAGGAAACAATCTTGAGGGCAAAAGTATCTTGGTAAGATCACCAAAAAGTGTGCCTTTTCCTGAGGGGCACCTGAGGGATTCCAGAAGGTCCAATCCCTTGGYCTGATTGCTCATGCTAATCACCACCCTGGTCAGCAACTGCTTGCACAGAGTGCGTGATCTGCAGTACATGGACTGGGCAGGAAATKATTTTTAAGTCTAAAATCCATGAGCCATTTATAGATTCTTTCTTTTGTCATCAACTCTTAATTCTACCTCTCCCCAACTCATTTTATTTGCTCAGATCTGACTAACACAGTTGTCTTTTCACTCAGACAGCCCTGCACTCCAGTTTCATCTTCCAGCTACCTTTGCTACTTTCCCTGATGTGCAATTGAACATTAAATGRTTTGACAGGCAGAACATGTACTCACCCAACCACTTATTCCCAATCAATATTCACGTGGAATTCCTGTTAACAAGCAGGAGTTATGCACACAAACCTGAGGGAGCGTGGCCTCTCAAGTGATCACTTCATCTGAAGGTGTGACAGATCACTTTCTCATCTCTCTTAACCAGCAATCACATTTTCCACTCTGCACACCCCCAGCAGGRCTGCTTTTGCAAGATAATCACTATTGACATGATCTCTATTGTTCACTTCTGCAATTAATTGGGGAATTTGACATGGGTTAAAAATAAGAGAAAATCCAGCACATAGCTGGCTTTTATTCAGTTAGAAATGAGCCTTCTGCAGACTTTTTTGTTAATCTCTGCCAACCTTAACCTAGAAGGATCACATTCAAGTGAACGTTTTCTTCACCCTACACTACTGCCAACAGTGCCAGTGTTTTATGCTGCCCAACTTAAACCCCACAGTTCTACCCCCAGCCCTGTTCTTACTCCTCTCTGGGATCTATTTCATGCTCTGAACAAGCACCACTGTCTACAACCAGGATAACTGGGGACTAACTGCTCAGTCTCAGKAGGGATGTGGGAACACATACTGAGAGCTTCTTTATATTGTGCAATTTTGTTAAAAAGCTGAATTGGCTAAGCTTTCAAGAGAGGAGCATGGAGAGAGAATTTTACCCCAAAATAATTCAACTTACTTTTACTGTAGCTTCAACTTGACTTTTACTCACCTCTGAGTAAACTTAATTACCACTGCCAGCAGTTTTTAGGCAGGAAACTCCAATATGCTAAAAAAACTTTCAACTCAGCAAGTTATTTATAT
Source organism: Cardinalis cardinalis (assembly GCA_014549065.1). Lineage (NCBI taxonomy): Eukaryota > Metazoa > Chordata > Aves > Passeriformes > Cardinalidae > Cardinalis > Cardinalis cardinalis. The sequence goes on along the minus strand of JACDOX010000045.1, from coordinate 3,029,982 downwards.
TTGAAACCTGCTTGGTCTGTGAAGACTAACAAAGGAATTGCTTTTGTAGACGTGTGCTTTATTTGCCATATGCCATTAAATGAGACAGTCAATCCACCACAGATATTAATAGTAGCAATTTTGGGCTATTCTAAGGCTCAAATATGAAGCTATTTTTCATACTGACCTTAACAAAAGATCATGGTTGCAGATGACCCTAACAACTGATCTGGGCTTGATCTGCAGAGGGACAGAGCTKGGAAACCTGGAAACTTTGTGCATTGTACAYAAGATATGCTCSTGCCCTTGGAGATGCTTTACATCCAGGAGCTCCAGCTGCCCTGAGGCAGATCCTCTTCAGCTTGGAGGAAGCAGATTCACCCAAAGGGGTGTGTGCGTATATATATACATATATATATATGTGTATGTATGTATGTGTATATATATATGTATGTATACACATACTTTGGGCTATAATGAGTATGTGGGTCCTGCACAAAAAGATCCTCTTCCAGTATTCCAACCCCTAACCCTGTGCTCTGTCCCACTGGTGTCCTCTCCTCCCTCCAGACACAGATTAACCCAGCATGGCCTGCAAAGCAGCACACAGATGCCAGAGCAGATCTGGCCTAGCTCACAGCAATTCTCTGCTCACAGAAGAAGCTGCCATGGCTGCACAAAATGCTTGTTATTAAAYACATAATAGAGCAGCCTCCAGGGGTAACTGGTATTTCATGAGCTGCCACCAACTTTCACTATCTTTATGCTCTGGCCAATTTTTACACTCCACTGTATGTGYCCAGATTACTTTCTGATGCTCTTTTGTTGAGTCTGATAACTGTGTGCTTTWCTGCTGTTGCTTTTCCAGAAGAAATGATTACTCATTTCCCTGGAATAGCCTCAGATCCTTTTGCCATTTCCATGCACTCATGTTATATCTAAAAGCTCAAAGAGGACATGCAAATTATTAGAACAGTTCCAACAGCCCAAAAGAAAAGTCAAAACAGCATCTCTTCTGGTGCTTAGGAGTACATGATTAATGAGAGTTTCATCCACTGGGAAAGGCTCCTGCAGTCTTTGGCCTCAAAAACTTGCAGACTTTACACACCAGAGCCTTAATATGAACTCTGAGCAAAACAAACTGAAGAGGTGAGTTTCAGAATATCTGATGCCTGTACATTGCTGCACACTGAACAGCCTGTCAGCATTCTTTTCATTTTCCCTTTCTATATTAATGTACTTCACATCAAAACCCAGAAGCTCAGTAGTATAGCCTGTACAGCCAAACTCYCAGAAAGCAGCTCTCTCCATCTCCCAGGGGAATTACCTAAGCAAACACTGGAGAACTGGCCCCTGCAGACATTACACCATGTAGGTGATGCAAGCAGGGGCTGGGGGTGAATCTGCTCCCACTTATCTATCTACACCTCTCTCTCAGTTCCCAGAGAAAGTTTCCCTGGGCCAATAATGAGGAAGGGTGGAAGGCAGTGTGGTTTGTGAGCTGCCCAAGGCACGTCCTGCACACAGGCAGAGCCGCTGACTCGGAGCAGACCCCGCTGCCTCTGACTCATCTGATTTGGTGCTTGTGAGCATGAAACCTCTTGCTGTGACCCAGATGGAATTAACAGAGTAGTCTCCTTATTTCTAATTGTTAGATCATCCCTTTTTAACTCCAGCAAAGATGACTTGCAGATTAAACCCCTTGGGGGTCAAGGCAGTTGTTCTGTTTGTACAGCAATTAGCACAGCAGGATCCCAGGCCACAAATGGCCTCCAAGGCTGTGTCTGTGCTGTCTGTGAGCTCAAACCTCATTCCTCCTGCAAGCCAAACTTCCCAGCTCTCAACACCGCCCACACAGAGCTTTTTACTCTGGCCTAGCCAGGAACACAGAGTGAGCTCACACCTCGTGTAGAGACCAGCTCAGGCTTGAGCTGAGCTCTAGGACCAGCACAGATGGCAGCAGCTCTGAGCTCGTCCCTCTAACAGGGTCACCCTGACAGAGCTGCAGCTGCAGTCCTGATGCTCAACTGAGTCTGCATCACCTTAACTTGAAAAGCAAAGATGGAGTAAAGTCATAGATCTCAACCCCACCACCCCAGCTCCCAGGAAATCTTGCAGAAAGGAAAGTGTATTTGTATTTGAGATCCCACTCAGAGCAGCAGAGCACAGGCTGCTTGCATTGTTTCAGCTCACAAAGCAAGACACCTTTGTCTTGGATGGAAGCAAAACAGCAGCTCAAAGAATCTAATGGACCACATGGGTTTTCAGAAAGTCTTTGCAAACCCCATCTGACAACACAAGCGAAGCAGTGCAAACAGCACTAAAATAACAGCAGCTTTCCCAAGCCTTCACTGTGGAGGAATGAGGCAACAGCTCAATAGTGCAATCCTGATTCTGCCACATTATTGAYTTCCTAGACCAGTCAACTTTAATCTAGTACAAAGGTCTAATGAGAGTCAAAGAAAATCACAGACAAGGATCACAATCTTAATGTGGTTAATTTAACCAGAATTATAAAGAAATCCCCAGCACTTAAGAGGAAAAGCTCTACAAGAAACCATGCAAGTCAAATGGAAGAGACTGGCTGAAGTCTTCGACCTCTCTTACCTGACATGCAGCTGGAATAGCACTGAGTACCCTCCTTTCCATGAGGATCATGCTGCCCCAACCAGCATCTGAGCTCATCAGCCCTTTTCCAAGCAGTCCTAGCATGTTCCCTGCCACTCCCAGTTTCCAATTCTCCACGTATTTAGTTTTCAAATTTTACATGATCTATTTTGCCTGGGGCACAGCAGATCACTTACCCTTCTCCTGTTAGCTCTCTGTTTAATTACAGTTTAATGGGAATTGATCTTTACATTAATGAGTCTGTAAAGAAGATTGATTTTCTTCAAGAGACTTTTCTGCTCAGTTTGGCAGCAGAGTAGTCCTATTGATTTCRCTTTCCCCCGTAAATACACTGCAGTGTCACTGCATCTTCTTGTGAATCAGCTAATCCTATTTCACACTCTTTTGCTCTAAAAATCCCTATTCTGAGTTCCTTGTTGTCTGTGCTTATTCAGAGCAAGACGATGGGGCCAAAGCATCTMAAACAGCTCTGCCTGTTGCTAACACACAGCTGACTGCTGTGGGTCACTGTCCCCTTTGTTCCTAAATGGCTGGAGGCTTAAAAGACTTACAGTGAAAGAAATGAAAGTTATTTTTAAGTGTTTAATCTGTTAACTTCCTTAATTCCCAGCCAGCTAAGGATGGGGCAGAGTGTTGTCTGTTTACCATGCTTGCTCCAGAGGTCTGGTTAGCACTCTCCACTGAGCCCTACAGCAGCCCAACAGCCTGCAGCAGAGGATGCTGACTGAATCAGCCTTGGAGCCAGGGCAGAGGACAYGGATCCACCTCCATCATCTGTCCAAATGCCCCAAAACCCCTCCAGGGTGCAGTTACTCACATACAGGTAGATGCAGCAGCAATGAAGACAAGCCCCAGAGTAAGGGCTGAGCTTAGGGGTTTGTAGGAAACCCATAACAACAGACCAGTGCAGGGTTGATTGCAGCTCCTTTAACCTGGCAGGCCTAAGAGTTCTTCCATGCAAGTTAGTGAGGAAGCTGGATATAAACAGACTAAGTTCTGCAAATAAATGGTTTCTTCCATCACCCCTTTCCCCAGCAGATCAGGTAACAGGGTCTCCTCGAGAGCCTTCAGAGTTAACACACTGTGGCYGCACGGGGATGGGAAATCCTCAGCCAAGGGCATGTCAGTGAAAACATCCTGCCATCAACTCCCCAATGTCCAAGTCTAGGAACTGTAACTAAATTACAAATGCTGTGGGAATTGCAGGCAAGGTTCTCCTCTCAGCTATCCCGATGTAATTTCGGAACGAATCCAGACTGGGTCTCTCCCCCTCCCAGCTGAATTTCCTGGCTTTTGTTTGCACTAACAGATGTTTGCATTTAATGTCTGTCTTTATTTGGTAACCCCTACACAGATTATTTTTCCCTTCTGTTCTATTAAAAGCCTTATCAAGTCCCTTATGTTTGCTCTTGCTGAAATGAAGGACTCTGGCAATATTTTCAACATGCAAGGCAAACAAACTGATTCTTCGAGGAATAACTGCACTGAACCAAACTTCATGGCAGTGTATCAGGACAAAGCATTTTTGGTACATATGTTATGTCTGCATCCATCTGCAGCCTGGGACATCCAAAACTTACAGAAAGCTCTGAGAACTCTCTCTTCAACAGATTCTCACATGCTTACATATATATTTAACTGGCCTTTGGTCCTCACACGTGTGGGGTCAGGCAAGTTTTGGGTGATGGAGACAGGTAAGGAAAACCCAAAAGCAGGGAATGCAAAGCAAAGATCATTAAAAAAAAAAAAAAAAAGAAGACAGGTAAGGAAAACCCAAAAGCAGGGAATGCAAAGCAAAGATCATAAAAAAAAAAAAAAAAGGCAAAACCCAAAAAAAAAAACCCCACACAACCACCAAACTTTATGGGAAATTTGAGTTTGGCAGTATTGTTTCTCCCAGCCCCAAAAGGAGAAAAAGTGTGTTCTGCTGTTTAGGAAGAGTAGGAGATGAAATAACTCATTCAGAAGGGATGTTTTGAGTGACAAATATACAAGCCTTGCTTTTATAATACATTAACAGTCCTTTGGAAATACTTAACCACATGCAATATACAAAACCTACTTCAGAGGTTTGTGAGGTAAACACACTTCACACATTTCTAAACACTGAAAAAAAAAAAAGGGAAATGTATTTATTTTTCTTTAGCATTAAGAATACACTGTAACACTATACACTTAAACACAAACCAGTTTCTCAGTACACAAGTCTTCATTATGAGTCTTCACCCTGGGTTTGGTTTGGCAGCCTCCCCAATTATTACTTCACAGATTGGAAGGCCAGAAGAAACCAGTATGACCATATAATCTGATTCCTTACATCACACAAGGCTAAACAATTTACCCACCAATTTGCCTATCAAGCCCATTAACCTAGGGTTGAACTGAAGGCCCATCTTTTAGGAAGCCAAGCAATTGATTAAAGACTCCCAAAGATGGAGAAAACTTCACTTCCTCAGCAAATCATTCCAGTGTGAGTCAGCAACATTGATTGGAGCAGGTACTTTAAAACATCATTCAGGTTATTTTCATCTCTGATAAAAATTAAAAGGAAGTGCAAGGGGGAAAAGAAGTGGCATTCTCTAATACAAGCTGAACAAAGAGACCCTTCTTGCAGCAGTATGACAGCAGTATTACAAATCCTGCTATCAGAGTTATTTATGTGCAGCAGCTGAGGAGAGCAATTCAGATTTCTGGAAAGTGATACTAAGCAGGTTTGTTCAGAATACCATTCTTTTATCATTTGSCTTTGTAGCTTCTTCCTTCTGCACCACTCTGAAATTTCAGAGGAGCTGTAAATCTATTGCCTTCCACAAGTCATTATTCCCCCTTTCCAAACTGCTCATTTAATTTCAGAATAAAAAACCCAAAGCTCCAGCAATTTGGTTCTTTGCCAACAGGCTAAATTAATAGCAAAAAATAACAACAGAGGCTTGTGGAACTCAGAGCATTTATAGACTTCATGAGAAAGAGAAGCCAATCTGGGGGGCCTAAAACTATACCCCTGGTTGGCAAATTCTATGAAAGCTTTCCATCCATAAATCAGATTTCTGGAGGTCTTTTTCAAAGTCTGGTGCACAGCACAAATGTGGCAGCACAGTAGGTCAGCACATAAAGACTGCCTCAGAGTTAGTCAGAGCCTTTTGAGCAAGAGAGGCCAATCAGTTGGTGGWGTGGTCACAGATGATTTTCCACCACAAGAAGCACCAAATCCATGGAGAACAGAGGTACCTGCACAGGCCATGCAGGCTGGAAGCCACCACTTGAACTGCTCCAGCACTTTGCTGGAGTCCCTGTCAGCCAGAAACACCTCCCAGGAACCTGGGAGGTATCATGCATACCTCAGCAAAATTCCTTCTCAGTGCACAGTACAAGCAAACACATGCAAAAAATAATTTTAGAAATCCACACTCATTAGATACTAAATAGTTTGATATTTTAATATTTTATTCCCTTCAGCAGCACCATGGACCCAAGATCCTTGGTGGCCAATACACAAGGGCTCTCGGGTCTGATGCTTCTGTGGTCATCTAAACTACCAAAGTTAGGAACTTCAAACCTTCTGCAGATCATGCTTTACAATCACTGCATGATTTCTTTTGAGAAAAAGAAATCTCAAAAGAAAATGTTAAAAAGAAGTTGAAAGAAATCATAAAACTAGGTCTGGAATGAGCTCCCTAAAAGATTAAGATGTGAATAGTCTCTGGCTCTAAGAGGAAAGAAGAAATGATCAAACAGGGCCAGGAATAAAAAGAACAACAAAGAAAATGTAAAATTTAATAGCACAAGTATGACCTAATGGTTGAAACCCAAAGGCAGATGAGAAAAAAGAAGTTTTATTCAACCTGTGGCATTTACTGACATAAGTTACCACTGACCATAAGCACAACGCACAACCTCACACAAATCACATTACTCAAGATGATGTTTCTTAATTAAGATTAATTAATTCTTAAATTTCTTAACAAGCCAAAAACCRAACTCCAGAGTCAGCAGGAACGAGTGTGACACCCAGGAAGCTCCCAGAGGCAGCTAAACCCTGCCCAGGGAGAGCCCAGAGCCAGGGGAGGTGACAGCGACTTACAGGTGCAGGGCGCGGACGCTGGAGGCAGCAGGTCCCAGGGAGGGAATGGCACTCAGCTCGTTGTGGTCCAGCCTCCTGCAAGAAACAGAAATTAGGGTTGAAGGCAAGCAGGCCCAGGCCTACAGGAGCAGGGGAGGCCTGGCACTGAGGCAGCAGCCTCCATCTGAAGGGGTTTTTCTGGATCTGTGCTGGCCACACCTTGCTCTTTAATACATGAGAGACGCCATCGTTGATTCCGACATATTGTCTCTATAAGAGCAAGGCTTSTTCCCCCTGTCACCCACTCCCCAAAGTGCCAGGCAGGAAAGCATTGTGCCACAGCCCTCCACTAGCCTGTTTCCAGAGCCAAACCTGAGACAGGAGAATTTTGCACCTCAAAGCCACGTGTGCCATGGCTCAGGACAGGAATCAACCCCTTSCCCTGCTCACACCAGGTCAGGGCCTGGGGGCACAGCCTGATGGCATCATCTCCACACCAGGCCCAGCTCTGGAAATCCCACAGGGACTTCCCCACAGAGGCAGCAGCACAGCAGCAGTGCTGGGCACAGAAATGTCACCAGGCACAGAAATGTCACCAGTCCAGGCAGCTGGGGAGCACAGAGAGCCCCTGGTTAATGGCACCACCAGCACAGACACGTCCCCTGCCAGGGCCTAATGCTCCAAGTGTTTTTCTGACTGAAAGCAGATCCTTGCCATGTGACTGGCTCTTCCTTGYTTTAAAGAGCCCTTGTTTGTACGGTGAATTAGTCAATTAATTACTGTAACAGTCGCTCTCTGGCTGCCTGAAAATTACCTAATTTCTCAGTCTTCTCACCCACTCCCCCCTCTCACTGCAGCGATCACAGGCAAGCCCTGGGCAGGCTCCCCAGCACCCCCAAAGCACCCCTGGTCACTCTGGGCCTTCCAAGTGCTCTCCTTCTGCAGAAAATCCTGAAAAGTTCACAATTTGGGTGCAAAGCACAGCATCCCGGAGCTGCACAGTCGGGGGTTGCCAAGCCACAGGCATGAGTAGGGGCAATCTTAAATTATGTTGGGTTTTTTTGCCCTCTTCTTTCCTTTTAACACTATTTTTGGCAGGTGGGAAAGGGCAGTGGCACATTTATCCCAGAACTTCCCTTCTGGCTCCTCTGAGAGGAGGCAAGATATTTGATTTCACGAGGAGTTCCAAGCACTGCTGGGATAAAAGCTTTCCTCTGCCTCTGACATTATACCCATGCCTTAAAATGTAAGGGAAAAAAGCCAGATGCATTGCAATTCAGCAAGGAGCTCCACTCTGCAACTAAAAGCTCACTGTTGCTCATATTACAACATGGTCTGGAGCTTCCAAAGGTACARAGCAAGCTGGAAAGAGCATTAAAATGCCTATTTGAGCATGTTTTCATTAACATCTAACTAAGCATCTTCAGAAGAAGAAGGAGCCTGGGTCAGCTCTGGTTAAGCAGCTCTGACACCAACCAGCATCTAACAACTGGTCAAACCCTCCTCTGACATAAGTGTGATATTCATATATCAGCCTCCTGCCATGGCAGGAATCAGTCAGAAGTGCTTCTCCCACCTCATTTTCTCTCTTGGCTCACAGGCACCATTTGCTGACACAGAGGAGACAGCCAAGCTCTGTTTTTGCCTGGGATTTCCCACTCATCTTTCCTTTTTCCCTATGTAAAGGAATTGAAAAATGAAAAAAWWAAAAAAAAAGAGGGAAAAAAAACCCCTCAAAACAGAGCAGCTGGGCTCAACAACTTTAAAAACTTTCAGTCTCCTTCCCCAGCCCTCACCTTTGACAACACAAACCCTCTGGATGCTGAGGCAGAGGAAGAGGGGGGGCCACCCATATAAAATATTTACAGTCCAGTTGCCAGGCTGGTGTCAAGCTGAAATGGAGCCTGCTCAAAAATAGCACAGCTCTCCAGAGCTTTCAGTGAAAGGCACTTTAGAAAAGAAAAGGTGAGCTGTTTGGAGAGGAATTTTAGCATGGTTACTACTTTCTTTGCTACCAATGAGCYTGGGAAGCCTGAGAGCCATGAAAACATCAATTTGGGGGATTCCATGAGCCACATGACCTGAGGAAAGCCCAGAAAGGAGCTCAGGGCTCCATCCCACAGCACCATCCATCCATCCATCCATGGAATGAGAATGGATGGACACCAGGGGATTGTCACCWGATGAAGGCACCAAAGGGGATGAGAGAAAGATCAAGCGTCCTGAAGGAAAATAATGTCCCAGTCCAGCCCCTACCCTGAGCCTCCACCACTAATTTCAGAGCAAGTGGGATCACAGGGTTTTGCATCACTTTGAGCCACTAAATTTCATCCTACACAGACTGAAAACCTTTCTAAAAGCTTCTCATAAAGGCCACCAAAACAAAGCACAMAAACAACTGCCTAAACTCAGGGAGAAGTGCAGGGTAAATTCTGCTATGACTTTTATCAAATCTCCGTAAAGCAAAGCAAAGCAGAGCATCGAAGATAAGGGATGAATTTTAAATCTCTTGGTCTGCAGATATTTTCTTTAAATCAAGAGAAAACAAAATGTTTTCAAAATATACCACACTAATTATTCACATGGAGAGACACACACAGAGTTTTAAGCCTTGTGCAATGCTCAGGAACCACAGACAGCACGTTTGAAGCATCATGGGAGGTTCAGCTCATATCAATGCATCTATTATTTGGGGCAATCTCTTTCCCTGAGGGTGCCTTGGTTTGCCCAGCACAGCATGCACAGAGAAACACTGACTTGCTCTCGAGACATGCCACAGCATGATGCTTATTTCATGAATGTTTGTCAAGTGCTTAAAAAAAACCCCTCAGAAAGAAGATGCTCTGGCAATATAGATGTGGTTCTCCTTGTGAAATGAAGTTTATTTCAGTGGTCTGTGGTTTAGCTGTTATTCAAAAGCAACCAAGATTAGTAGATAGGGCTTTTAATAGAGCTTCTCCCTCAGACTGCCTTCCAGGCTCTGCTCCAGACCTCTGCCTCCCCTCCAGTCTCCCATTTCTGACTGCTCCCTTTCCCTCCTACTCACTCTTCTGCTCTCTCCCTATTCCCTAACCCTGTCTTTCTGACACAGCAAGCAGCTCTTATCTACCCATTACACTGTGGCTGCATTACTTATCTCCCAGAAACCCTGACACCTTTTCAYAGCATGGAACTGTTCAGTGCTCTACACACATGCACACAGCACTTTGCTCAAGGGAATTCCCTACCTGGGGAATCGGAAGCCACACACATTTCCCAATTTCTCACCCTGTGCTCCCTGAAGTCCCACACCTTCAGGCACTTCCATGAATAAAAGCTATTGCTAAGCCACAGTCATGTCAGGATAATTCTAAATCAGGGCTGCAATTTTCTCCTTTAAGCACAGAGCAATTTAAGGCTTTCCATAGTGAAAAGAGAAGTTGAGAAAACAGATCCTGCAGGCAGTGTTCTGCTGACCCACATCACTTTCTCTCTAAAGACCATGCAGAGCTGATTTCAGAGCACTGCAGTCACTCCTGATATCCATTCCTCACTCACTCATGATTCYCAGCAAGTCCCTACTATTCATGCAAACAGAGGAGCCAGGGGCAATCAGGCCAGGGGAGAGATGCTCCATGAATCTCCACAGTCCAATCCAGCAGCCATCASCCAGGGAGAATTCCACTTTTTGCCTATTTAAGAATCACAGGATCTSGTCCCTCCATGAGTCCCAGAGCCAACACTTAATGAAAACAGACAGAGGACAAGAGCAAATGCTTGATAGAGCACAGTATTGTTTCTGAAAGGAAATGTTTTTTCAGTTTCCCATGAGGCAGCAGTAGCTCTTCAAACAGAGCCCAAACCTCAAGCATGCCAGCGATTCCCCAGGCAAACACACTCATTACCTCAGCCCACCGCCTGCAATCTCRGGCACTTCTGTTTTTTAAACCCCAAAATCAGAACTCCAGGAATCCCTGTGAAAGGCTGACAGCGCAGCCCCTCTCTGAGTGAAACTGCTGAGCCTTCTCAGAGTTCAGGAGCTTGGAAAACCTGCAGTTCCCTGAAATAGGTTTGTTTTACCAGCAAGGAGGGGCTGGCACAGCCACTCAGRCCTTCACCAGCTCCTCAGGAGACAGCTCTGCTGGTTTAGCCTCTTCTAGCAAGACTTCCAGCAGAGCTTGTTCTGGTTCCAAAAGGAGCACAAATGTCTGAGAGAGGAGGGGGCACAGTTAAGTGCTTTGTTATCCACTACACTACACCTTTGTTTCCTGGGAGATTTGGCCTAGGTTGGCATCAGGTGTCACAATCCAGGCTGCTGTGCCTTGCTTCAGGGTTATGCTTTCAGCAAGGAGCTCTGTGTGTGTGCTCAGGTGTGCTCAACTGCTGCCTCCAARCATTGCACAACACCCAGGGAGGCAAACTCCAATGATTTCCAATAACAGCACTGCTGTTTTAATTGGGAAGTTGTGTTCTGCCCATTGATTAGTTTAAAAAAAGCAGCCCAGATACAACATAGAGGGAAAAAAATCCTCCACACCAAGTCAGACCTGCTCATTCAACTTAGCTAAAGGAAGGTACTGTCTTAGGAAACTAGATATAATTTCCTCACAGCCCACAAGCAGCCTGGCAAAACACAATTAAAGCCTTTGAAGGAATACTTACACTTCCTGCAGGTTCGACAGCTCTGCAAAGACAGAAGGATCAATCTCTGCCAACTTGTTGTAGCTCAGGTTTCTGTTAAAATAAAAGACAGAGGGATCAGCAAAATGCAGTCACCCTGCTCAGCCAAACAGAGTCATCTTAATTATTCTGGATTGCACTGGGAAGGTTTGGGGTTTGGGTTTTTTTAAAAGAGAACTTAAACAGGAGAGCAGCACTTTTCTGCTGAACACACAAGCGAGATTAGTTCCATGACAAAAATCTTATCTAGCTCACCCCAAGCTTCTTCCTCTTTTGCATTAGATTAGTGTGGTTTTAATTTGTCTTCATATTACACAATTACATTTATTATTCTACTATTGATTATTTCCAACCACAAAACTAATCACAGATGAATAGGATGTTTCCTGACAAATTAAAGCCTGAACTGAAACAATCAACAAACCTTCCACTAAATATTTTATAGCTATATTCACACAGGGTATTTTTTGTACCACTGTGTGTTACACACAAAATACACAAATGTACACTTACTATGTGTAAACATATAATATATTCTAACAAGATTATATAATTAATCTGTCAATAATTTTTTTAATCAGTGAATACAGCTTTCAAGCCACGCAGTAGAACACATTTTGGTCCTCAACAACCCCAGCCAACACTTTCCAGCTATCTAACAGCCCAAACCTAAACCTATTCCATCATATTCTAGCACTGATGGATGACAAATGGGTTGTGCAGCCTGGTGGGAGAGCAGATCTGCCTCACAGGACATCCCTGACTGGAAACACATCCAGAGCTCAACACGCTGCAGGAAGGAACACTGCAGGAATTGCTAGGGACAGCRAACATGCAAAATAATGCAAATTAAGTGCTAACTCCAGAAACCACAAGCAAGAGCTTTGCCATGCTCTGCTGTAGCATCACACRGAGCAACAGCAGAGTCCTCCCTCCAAGACATGCACTCTCAGCATCCACACAGGACAGGTCAAACCTGCAGCCAGGGACTAACCAGATCAATTAAGACCAAGTGACTAATGATGCAGAAAGTAACAAGTGCTTTAATTACCCTGCTGTATGCGGTGCTGGCATGTTTCTGTGAGAGTGTAATCTAAAGAGGGAGGAGGYAAATTGATGGGTGGTAGCAGAACAGCAACCACAGTAAATTGTGAGGAAATTGTGAGGGGGACTTCTTTAATTTTATTTTGCTCCACACCCTGCTCTCGGATATTACCCTGGGTAAAATTCAGCCCTCCTGCCTCCTCTGCAGGGAGGTTACACCCTCTTACTGCACCTCTGAACACAACCCAAAAGATTCRTGGCCTGATTTTTAGATAAGCCCTCAAACATTGAGCTGCTTATTCAAACCACCAAGCCAGTCTGACTAGAAAACTGGCCAATCTTCCCTGGTTTGGGTTTTTCTTTGCTTTAAAACTGTACCCACAGAAAGCAAGCAGGTCTGGAACCCAGACAGGATCTAAGTCACAGAGGCACCCCCCAAACTGCTACSAATGCTCCATGACCCAAGAGCTGAGGCACACACAAAGAAAAGGCAGCTGCCAGAAGAGCACGATGGAAAATCTCTCCTGAAGTGCTCACACCAACACACTGCACTCTGTGGCAATGCACAGAGAAATCCAGGCTCACAGCAGCCTTGCAAATACCAAGACTTGAAAGACTACAAAGCTTACTAACTTTGCAGGAAGTGATAAACACCTCTTTCAAGCTAAAAAGCAGATATTGATCACCTGCCCTCTTGCAATGCATTTATGGGAAGTCCTCAAAGCGTTCCCCTGCAAGAGGGAATCATTTGATGGCTCTCACATCACACCATTCCCCATCATTTCAGCTCTGAAAGCAGCTCCTTGCATCTTGCCCAAAATGTTCAATTTTTTTGCCAATACCTGCTGTGGAAGAATGCTCCTCAAATCAGCAACACAGGCTGGCTCTTGACAGAGCCTAGAACTGAAGTTATAGGGGAGTGTAAAACCTAACCAAGCATCTCAGTTTAAAATATGCTGTCCTGTAAGCCCCTACTGTCTTTTAAAACACTCAAGAGACCTTTAAATCAATACCAGCCTACAGCAGATATCCATTTCACTATGAACTCAAAGGCATTTATCTAAATAAAAGTCAAACTGCAGTTTAAACTCAGAGTGTGTTTGAAAGCCAAGTCCATATTCATAGCACAATTACGAATTAAAGTGCAATTTGCCCACAGATTACATTACTACTTTTTTTTTTTTTAACCACACAGTAAGATCAGGTTGGAGCTTGCCCCTGCCTGATCTACAGGCAAAAAGAGAAAATACAACAGGTAAGGTCCCACAGGCTCAGCACAATAAAGCCAACACAGAAACACAAGTGACAAACGAAAAAGGGGAAATACAGCCAGACATGATGGTGCATGAATCCATCTGTTTTCATGTATTTCTGTGCCTTTTACTGCAGCCAAACTTCACATTTTTCAGGTAATGTATTTCTCCTCAACACATTCCTCTGCAATAGGCTATAGGGGCTGTTTTATGAAGCAAGAAACAAGAACACATGCACCAGAACTGATCCTCCCTGCACTTGCCAGAGGGACCAGATCCCTGGCTTAGCCTGTGCTCAAGCACTGAGTGATGCTGACAGGAACCTCCAAAGTTCACAAGTGAAAAAACAAAGATCTTCATAAATTAAAGGATTTCATGGCCACAGTTTAACRTCACCCAAAGCAACTTTCTGATTATTGCTGCTGCCATTCAGGACATCTGAACATCAAGTAGCTGGCTCTTCGGATAGCACAGAAAGGTTTTGCTGCACCAGCAAGAGAAAGACTTCCCAACAGCTGCTGCAGAAATGCAGGTGAACTCCATCTTCTTGAACACCAAAGTCTTCAGTTCTCCCCACATTACTCACCTCAACCACCTCACTAAATGTACACTGCACTGCTCAAAAATCAGTGGGGAAGTGAAAGCTAGAAATAAAGTCAGTACAAAACAAACAGGAGACTTGAAATTACATAGACATGCCAAAATAAAGTTTACTGTGTTTCTGGCACTAGCTGTATTTTAACTTATATTAAATACCCAAGAATTTCTAGCCTGAAGCATAAGCAATCAAAGGATGTGCTTCCCAGAACTCTGATCCCCTCACTAGGCAGTATGTGGCAAGCCAGTCACAGCATTGAAGTGAGAGAAAGAATTAACATGTTTCAATAGATAGATCACTGGGACTGGGAGTCAGGAAACCTCTGTCTGTTCCTGGCTCTCTTCATCTCCTGCTGTGTGACCGGGTCATGTCACATCACCTCTCCAGAGCTTTTGTTTCCACAGCCACCCTTTGTCTGTCTTGTCTATTTAGACTGTAAATAAAATTGAGGTAGGTATTGTCTTGGTTTGCCTGATGCTGATGAAATGAGGCCTCAATCTTGGTTGGGCTCCAGTAATGCAAATAAAGAAGGGAGCTCAAAACTTGAGGTCATGGGTGCACAGGATGCTCTCCCACCCCTAAATGTGGGTCCCAAATGTCCAGCAGTGAATGAAGCACTGCAGGATTTTAATGTCCCCACCAATTGGCCTCTCTGAGCTGAGCAGACCAGCAGTGCAGGCTGATGGAGATGCCAAGCCCAGGGCACAGCTGTCCCACCACTGAAAGCTGGCACATTTGCTGCTCCTCTGCAGCACAGAATGCATTCCTTCTTGAGGGGCCCTTGGGATGATGCCACAGCTGCCCAATGAATCACCAAATAAATGTTCCTGCCATCAGTTTTCCAAARTGTCTTCCTCAAAGAAAGACAGCCATCAGCTCCAAACACCAAAACCCTGGCCCTTCCCAAATCAGCACCTGCTTAGCCCTCTGAGGCATCTCTCATCCTGAGCATCTCTTCAAAGCCAGTTTAAAAGCATCACCTGCAGTGTTTTATGCCATTTCCAAGAGCTTTGGTGCATGTTCTGCCCATTTCCTGGCACCTACAGGTGAGGTTAGCTGAGCCCAAAAGTGGGGCTGCCCACAAACTGCTCAGTGCCCTGCTCCTCTGCATGGGCACATGTTTCTGTTGAATTACTCATGGAAGGATATKTTGATCCCTCCAAGGCAACTGTGGAAAGGAAACAGAAGTCAACTAATATAAATTCAAGGGCCTGAGCTGTGTGTTCAGGGAAGCATCCTACAAAGGTTGGAAGTTCTACTGCTGGCAGAGGAGAAAGCAGAACCACCAAGCTGAGCAGCCCCTAACATTCAGATTGTTTTTTTTTCATTTCAGCTTCTATTAAAAAGGAAAAGCTGGTAAATGTTTTTAAACTTTATTCTGATTTCCTGGCATGAAAAGTGTTCTGCATAATATTTATCCATTACAGACTCTAAGTCTTCCTTGTACTGGCTRATCCAACAATGTAGGGTTTTCCCCTCCTGTCACTAAGATGCCCATGATGAGGAACTGAGAGCCTGTTAAATCAATATGGGAAGGGCCCCGGTCTGTCTTTTCAGTTATTCTAGTCTCTAAACAAGAAGGCAGTGTTTGCCTTCAGCTGGCATTATGAAAGTGGCATTACCACTGAACTCTGCAAAGACTGAAGTGAAAGTCTTGTTAAATAACTGGGTAGGCTCAAACTAYCCCCAAAAGAAACAATGCTGTCACAGAAAGAGTCCTGCTTGCAGTGAGGAGGGATCASTCAGTTCTTTGACCTGTGAGAGGCCAACCCTGCCCCCTTGGGCAAGGTGCAGGGTAGATCAGSAGTTTATGTCCAAGTTTTGGCTCTGCTTTGGGACCTTGATCAGCGCAGAGAAAAGCCACCTCGCTCTCTCTTGAAAAGCAGACAAAGGAACAGAGACATGCACGGCTCCTGGTCTCTGTCCACCACGATGATGGCTGAATTCTGTTCTGCAAGGTGAAAGTTTCCAACCCTCACATCAAAACCATTTATCTGTCAGTGCAGAAGATTATGTCACAAGTGTTTCTGCACCTTTTGATGACAGGCATTGGAGAAAAGGAGGATGGCTTGAAATTCTGTCACTGCCAACTGTGGCTTTCATTAAACACTTTGTCAACCGTTGTCATAACACAACTTTTCACTGCTCCTGCACAAAAGGGAGCTGAGGGCCCAGAACAATTGAGCCCTGCAGTAGAAATTCCTCTGGCTCATCTGTCGAAAGATAGCTGCCTAGTCTGCAGCTCACTGAATAGGCACCATCATCTTCCCACATGTTTGTAGATGGCTTTACAGCCCTGGAATGGAGGCCCCATGCACACTTGAGTGGGTATGAAAAGCATGGCTGCAGCTAAATTAGCTTGGGGATGGGGGCCAGGGGAGCAAGAGAGGGAGCACACTGCCCATGCTACAAGTGTACAGCTGTGCAGGAAGAAAGCATCTCAGATGTCTCTTTCAAACAAGCTGGTGAGGTGCCAGGGAGATGGCAGYGTCCTTGTAAGCAGTGATGGGAGCATTAATGCTGAAGCACAAAGCCATCAGAGATTGCATGGATTCAGGTGGCTGTATGGGCAATCAGGACAGAAAGAAGGAGCTTTAGTCCATTTCTGGTTCCTGTGCACAGGACAGGTCCAAATCTACTCCCAAGAGCAAGAGCAGCCAAACAGCCACTGCAGCCTCTTCTCATTAGAGCTGTGCTCCAGTCCCTCTGGACATGCTGCAGCACCTCACTGTGTGTCCTGTACTGAGGAGCCCAAAACTGAACCCAGCATTCAATGCATGGCCAGTGCAGACGATGATCGCTGGCCCAGTGCTGCTGGCCACACTGTTGCTGGAACAAGCCAGGGTGCCACTGGCCTCCTTGGTCACTGGGCATTCACTAGCTCATGTGCAGACAGTTCAACCTGGTCCCTTTTCACCAGGCAGCTTTTCAGTCCCAAGCTAAGCCCCCTGTGATTTCTGTCACAGGGTACCCTGGGTGCTGCCTACAAGTGCAAAGCATCCAGCTTAAAGAGACTCTGAAATGCAGCCCAGAAATGGCCCACACCAAGCATGGCAAAGAGCTGCCTCCTAGAAGGAGGTAAGAGCAGCAAAACACAGGGCACCAGCCAGGAGGATGCCCCAGATTGCTGCTCCAAGTGCCCTGGAGAGAAGGGGACTCTGCAGGACACAGCACCCACATGGGTGAAGCTGTGCCCCACACTGAGGGGCTCTGTTAGTGGCTCAGCTGATGTGCTCAGTCAGGCTTTACTTCTGTCCTTGTTCAAATTAGCAGCAGCATCACATTGGCTTGGGTTAACAGCCTGTTCATATAAAGGCTTTATGTGCAGGAGGGAGTCAACCTAAGGGCAGCCCTCAAGCCATAATATGAGCTAATTTGACAGTGAAGACAAACTTTGAGAGGTCATCCAGACACCAAGAAAACTGCACCATGAATCACTCTCAGTCATGGCCAGTGATACAGGCTAAAGGAAATTCCTGTAGCATGATCCCCAAAGAATTGATACCATGCAGATGCATGCAGCCATTAATGCAAAGAACACTAATTAAAACCACATCACTGAGAGGTATTGTGCCAGACTACAATTGAATTTAGCATGTGGCTGGTATGGTTTGAGAAACTTGGGAATGACCTTACCTTGGAGAGACATTCAGGGACACACTGTCAGCCTTGGCCCTTCCTCCTGCTCTGCCACTCTGCACTCACAGCTTGGGGTGCACACAGATCACACATCTGGCCTCAGCTCACAMAGGGCTGTAAATGTGAATATCTCTGCCACTGTGGACTGCAGCATCCAAGAGGCAGCAGAGGATGAGCAGGCACACTCTCAGGGCTGAGGAAAGGCAGGAATCCTCTGCAGGAGCACTGGGTAACACTGCAAGGCTGCTGGGGCTTCCACATCTCCTGCACCAAGGATTTTTACAGGCTTATTTGTCTCTTTCAGCAGGGCAGTGTCAGGTTATTTTAGGCCCTGTTTGGCTTACTCAAATGTGTTTTGACAAAACCTAGCATCCCACTTCCTCCTATTTTAATAACCTTAGCAAAACTCAAGTAGAGTTCTTGTCCGCTTTTTTCTTTTACTTTTCTTGAAAGATCATCTCCTCCAAACACCCCTATTTTATTTCTTAAAACAGAAGGCTTAGATGCAATTTAATCTACATAACCACACATACATGGCAAATACTCCATAACACATGCAGAAATCACATGGGTAGCTCAGGTGCTCATGGACCTCACGCTATGACYCTGCACCATCAGAAGGGACATGAGGATACTCATTTCACCAGAGCTTGATCCTGGCCCACTCAACAAGTTCTCAGTGTTTCAATTGCTCCAAAAAAATTGTTCCAATTGTTAAAAAAAAAGAAAGTGAAGTTTCAAGAAGTGAAGGAATTTGAAAGTCATGCAGTGGAGTCAGTGAGATCCCCCCAGGCCCCTCTGCTCCCTGGGCACATGGACAGCCCTYCCCAGCAGATCCGGGACTCAAACCAACACAGGGCAAAGGAAGCAGGAGTGACAAGGTGTTGAACAATGCCTTTTCTGCTTCTGAGAGGAGCAGCCACAGGCACACAGCCTGCAGCCCCTGAGGCTGCTCACCCTCCTGCTGGGGCCACGGGTTCCTGAGCCCCCAGGCAAAGGCAGCTTTGTGTGCAGGGAGCAGGGGATGCTGCAGGGCTGAGCAAGCAGGATTTAATTGCAGCAATCTTTCTCTGTATTTGCCTCTTTTATTAAGCTGCACTGCCTGAAGGAGGACAGTCCTMTCCAAAACACACTGAGGCATCAGCTCCAAGGATTGCATCAAAGCAAAAACACATTTCAAAGGGGGAATGAGCATCTAAATAAGAATAACTGTATTTAATTTCAAGTAGAGCAATCCTGYTTTGCCACCTGTGACAGGTAAGCAGTCGGAAGGAAAAGCAGGATGTGGAGGGKTTTTTAACCCACAAATAAAACTCCACCCATCATCTGCCCTGACACCTAGAGGATTTGTTCTGGGTTTATTGCTTTGAATTAAGTGCTAACTACTGCCATGAGAAAGACATAGCCCTAAAACCAAAAACCTGCAAGTTGGTTGCTTGACTGTATATGACCAAACTCAGCTTTTTCTAACTTGACAGTAAATTTTTTTCCTTGGTGATTTTGCATCCACAAAGCAAAACAGTCTCTTGAACCACTGTAGCTGGATAGGCCAGCTCAAACAAAATACTCACCAAACAAATTGCTTCTGCTTCCATCACTGCTGTTTTTCTTTGGTAAATCAATAAAGGCCATGACTTCTTTACTAACATTTTCAATTAAGGTTCCCCACAGTGTATTCAAGATATTAAACCAATTTATTGAGGACTAATAACTATGTAATTTACTATACATATCTACCTTAGAACTGCTCAGCCTCTATTAACAATAACAAGCTGCACTGATAAATCAGCATTAAGTGCTATTTACAGTTTCAAAAATGGCTCCTTYTGCAAAGCAAATATTTTCTTCTGAAAGTTGTGCAATTCTTCACAAGTACTCACAGCAGATAAACCATGTTAAACCTTTGGCTTTTTCAGATGTTTGGGAAGACCCATAGCAGCATGTTGGACTGCTGGCAATCAAACCCTCCCACCACACGACTTAGCAAAATCCAGCTGTGGGTTAGAAATTGAGTGCAGAGAGAAGAGAGAGATAATTCAGAAATTCCTCAAACACTGTTCAAGATTTCCATGATTTTAGAAAACTTCTAAGGTCAACCATTCAGTAATACTGAATAATCTGTATTTCAAGTTTTCTCAAAGAACACAGAATTGTAACACGCTCAGCTCTCTTAGGGATTCAAATGGTTTCAATCCTATCTGCAAGTTTTCCTGGTACGCTCAGAAACCTTAACCAGACAAAATGATATTTTTCCACTGCTCCCACATCACTTTTTAATCAGAAATGTTAATTTAGTAAATGCACAACCAAATGTTAATTTAGTAAATGCACAACCTGACACAGCAGGTTGCCACTATTACCACTACCCAGCAGCACCACGTCTGCATTACTGCACACAGAATGGGGGATCCCCAAGCCCTGGGGATGAAATCTCAGCAYAGAGCTGACACTGCCCCTTTGCAGAGCCCACCCTGAGTGAGACTTGGCCATGGTGACAGCACTGGCAYGGCCCTGCCCAGTCAATCATTAATGGTGGGGACAGGGCACACAGCCCTCTCCCACTGTGTTTGCTCAGCCACTCTCTCCTGGCTCTTATTAATAGTTAATCAGCAAGGACTGATCTCCCCCCAAAACATGCTTGCTGAGAAGTGGCACCATGGAATATTTGGTTTAAAACTAGTCAGGAAAAGAGTGGGGGGGAAAAAAAGCTTCTAAAAAAACAATGTGCAGGTTTTTCCTGTGGCCATGGGGCTCCCCCCGTGAGGCATGGGGGCTCACTCCAGGCCTGCTCCAGCTTCTCCTGCACTTGGTGCTGCTTTCCACCCACACTGAGGGGCTGCATCACCTCCTGCTCTCACACAGTGATGGTACCCAAGTGTTTGTAGAGGCTTTTCCCAGAAAGAAGCACCGCTGCCCTGTTCTCCCCCTGGCYGTTTCACTGCTCCTGCCCAGGCACCAAGGGCATGTGCTGCGCTGCCACCAGGGAAGCTCCCAGCAGATGAAGCGAGGCTCTGCCTCCTCAGACGGGCTGCAGAGTCGAGTGGAGCAGGGAGCAGAGCCAGCACAGCCCACCCAGCKGCAGCAGCCAGGACAGAGGCTGGGCCAGCCCTGCCAGCTCTGCCCCCTCCTCCCCCTGCAGCAGCGACTCTGATCTCACACAACACCCAGGCAGCTCCACACAGTGGGAATAAAGCCCTCTCTGATCAGCCCAAGTGGAATTACAGCCCTATGCCCCACCATAAACTCACTCAGTTTGAAATCTACCAGAGCAAGGACAACCTTCCAATGCCACGGGCTGGAACTGAGAGCTCGGCCAAATCCAAACATTTTGTGTGTGGAAAGGAATGATGTATATAACCCCAAACCATCCCAAGGACTAGTTACCCAAGGGCTGTGKGAGGCTGGCAGCACTGCATGGTGCAGGGCCAGCTCTAATCCCCCAGAGGTGTGAGGAACACATGGCAGACAGCTCTCCATTTCCAGTTTAAAAATAGTTCTGCTCTGTAATAAAGAACAGCATTTTAAGGGCAAAACCTGATGATTTGAAGCTAAAAAACCCCGAAGCTGGCCATCCTGGCTGGAGGTRTATGGTTTACACAAGCATCCATCCCCTTTCCTTTCGAGTAATCAATGWCCAATCATAATGCACTTCCACTCCAAGCACTTTCATACTGCCAACAAAGCACCAAGCAATTTAATGGATTTCTAACCCCAAATTGGAAGCTGTACCACATCCAACTGATCCAATTTGTTCAGCCTTAGAGGAAGCCCGGGAACAAAATGCTGGAAATAAAACCACATGCACTGATAACATTACAGAAATAGATACACCAAGAAGCAAATGTTCTGTCCCTTCTATCTGACCTCCAACTTGGTTTAATTGACCTTCAAGATGGAAAAACTGCATTTAAAACAAGCCATTTCCACTTAGATCAAGAGAAATAGAAGTGTGAGTGAGTGTATAACTGTGTGTGAGAATGTGCTCTACAAAAAGCACTTTCCTCCCTCGATGTTAACATCAGGGTCAGCTGTCAGAACCATCATTCAGACTTTTTTGGCATAACTCCTGTATTGGTTTTTGCCCCTGGGACAGCAGCAATGTCAAAGCAGATGGAGCTGAAGTCTCTGCCCAAGGAATGCCATAAAATAATTGGRGGAACAATTGAACCTATTGCTGCTTTACATGCCAGCCTTAACATTCCTCACACACAGCAGAATCTCACATGTGTGAATTCATGCTTAAATAACCTACACGTGTACATGAYCTTCATGTAAACACAAACACATGCATGCATGCATGAGGCAATACAATTCCAGTGATTGCACAGCTAGAAAGGCTTTATCAGGGGAGTTTGGGACAGCTGCACAACTTACAACTGAGTTGTGAAGAGTGCTAGTAAAATATCTTTATTGCACTCTGCCCCAGCATATAATGTCACATCTTTTACAGAAGCACTATTTTAAAAATCTTTGAGAGCTTTACAGCTTTTATTGGTGCTGTTTTTCAGCTCCTTCCACTTACAAAGCCAAATTTCTCTATTAGTGCAACTCAGACTGCAGAAAGTCTCAGAAGGAGAAAAAGTTATAGGCAATTAAATTTTAGAAAGTCCTTCAAATGAGCTTGCTCTTCCCCAAGTCAGGTATCTCAGAACTTTGCAGCATTAAAAGTCAGTCCTTATTTCCACTGGCTGCAGTTTTTTGCTCTTTGGATCTCTCAAACTTTCAGGGGTCTGGGCAAATGGGGCTCCAGGCAGAGCCAAGGGGAAGCAGCTGCTCCTGAGCCCACGTTTGCTCCTGCTCCCCACCTCTGTTGGGGGCCACTGCAGCTGGGTTTSAACCCTGCATCAGCATCAGTCAGGCACCAAAGCTCTCTTTCAGATCACAAAGGTATTTTTTCATCTACTTCAAAGGGCTCTGATGTACTTTGCTGGATGGATGCCTTGATTTATTATTCAATGAACTCCCTCGGATTTGCAGAGTTTCTCAGCTAAAGGCATCACAGCTAATTCAAAGGGAATGTAGATGTTTAAGGTTCAGTCAAAGAACAAACTTTCCCTTCTATAGATTTTTATCCTTTCCACATTGCAGAGGGGAGGGGAACATTTCCCAGTTCTTTTGCTATGGGAAACAATAAAGAACCCACTCCCCCTGCAAAACTGCTGGATTCAGAAGATAGTTAGATAAACTCATTTTTTTAATGTTTTAACTATTATTACTGGAATCATACTGCTCCTCTTGGCATTTCAGATAAGATTTTTTTTGTTGTAACTATCTTAGTTTCTGCTCACCAGAGGATGTGCATTTGTCACAGGAGCTCCAGTCCCAGCTCCAAGGCCAGGGAATCCTTCATCTGAAGGGATGTTGCATTCAAGCAACAAATCATGCAGGAAGATGTTAAAAGGCAGCCAGGTCCTTGCCTCTTGCTTTGAGCCCACCTCACTCAAGCATAACCCAAAGTGGATGCCACCTCAAACTTACCTAATGGCCTCTCAAAATATTTTTTAAAAGTCTCATAATGAAACTCCATGTGGGTGGCCACCTGGCTGCCCTGAAAATAGAAAAGCTAACACTGCAATTTGGCCAGGAACAGAAATCCCCCTTCCCTCCTAGGAGTGGTCCTTGTGAGCCCAGGCACCGTGCCAGGGGCTCACCATTCACTGCACAACCTGCAGCTCTCACAGGGCCAAGGGCTCCTTGGCTTCACACCAAGCCCTGCTCCAAAATGGGATTAATTGGGAAATGTGAATGCAGAAGGTGCCCCAAGGTTTGTTCCTGCACGGTGAGGGACACAGGTGCACTCATTGCTTGGAGRATTCAAACCATGTCCTTTTGAGAGGAGACAGATTGATCTCTGTGGAAATAATAAATGTGACCATTTCAAGGAAATCAGAGAGTGAATAGTTAGGGCTTGTGGGAAACACTGCTGCTTTAAGCACAGACAGCAATGGGAAAAAGAAATGCAGCAATTCACATGAAAAGATGAAGAAATCCTGAGATGAACCATGATGGAGAAGCCAAAGCATCCCCCAAGAGGGGATAAGGAGAGATGGAAGGGGGCAAGCCAAGGAGATCAGAGGGTGACAGCACCTCCATAGCTGAAAAACCATGGGGAAGAACCCCTGTGCAATTCATCCCCACATGTGTGCAGCCAGGAAGAACAGGCAGCTGCAGCAAACTGCCAGGCTGGGACCTGCCTGAAGGAGAAAAACTTCCTCAGTGCTTCCCAAAACTGGGCATTGCCAGGAGCAGACCCTGGGTCAGACATCAGCGTGGGAGCTCATGCTCTGCACACTCCCAGCCTGGCCAGACTTCAGCAATGCCACATTAAAAAAACACATTTTCCTCAATTTGTCACAGCAAGTGAGGTATGAAATAAAAAAAACAACTTTCCAGATCTTCCAAACCCTCCAAGTCTTTGCAAACCAATCAAAATWGTGTAAAAATAAATTGCAGCGCATTTTATAGGGGAAAATAACTCTACTGCAACTGGAAACACATAACCTTGCTTT
Source organism: Cardinalis cardinalis (assembly GCA_014549065.1). Lineage (NCBI taxonomy): Eukaryota > Metazoa > Chordata > Aves > Passeriformes > Cardinalidae > Cardinalis > Cardinalis cardinalis. The sequence continues at coordinate 3,005,613 of JACDOX010000045.1, read as the reverse complement.
TCTCTAACAAAACCTACAGGAAATGGCTCTGCAAAAGTTAACTAAGTGATACTGGACTTTCTCCAGAACTGCAAAACTGACTGCCCAATTTAACCTTTTGTCCAGACTGCACCACAGAGCCACACCACCGAGGAATCCRGCTGATGTTAACAATGCTCTGGTGTACCCTCCAGAGCTGCAGCACACAGAGCAGGTTATCTCACACATGCTCACCCTTGCCACGGCACAAAGCCCAGGCAGCCAAGTGCTGATGGAAAACAGCCTTCTACAATTTTCCCTTTCTCAGCCAGCAATCGGGTTTTATTTTGTTTTTTAAAGATGCCAAAAGCAGAGCAGATGCCTGCATGCCCTGCATTCCGACCTGTGCCAGGCTGGCAGTGCTGACACACCCAAGGGCTCCCATCCCTCTGCACATCTGCCAGCCATCCATCCCTCGGGTAGAGATCTCATCATGTGATATCAGAGTATTTGTGGGTGAAATCTTTTCTTAGCACCCATCACTGACACTCACTGAGCTTCTCTCCCTTTACTCACCACCTCCACCACCCCAGCAAGGGCTGCAGGAAGTGCCAGGGAAGGATCTTTTGCTCCCAAGGCACCTCAGGAACAGCACATCTGCCAATAAACCCGGTGTCAATATTTGCCTGGGGCTGTGCAATCACACAAYTCCACAAGCTGAGCCAAGCTGCCCTCCCCATCCTTTCTCCCCCACCATCCACATGGCTCCRGAGTGGAGAAGGTGCTGCTGCAAACACAGGAAACAAGTCTGGTTTTCAGCCTTCATTTTTTTTAGTTGAAAAGGAGGAACTACAGCTTTATRTATGCATATATACATACACACACATCTACTGAATCCCCAACATTTCATTCAGCCTTCACTTTCCATTAAATACACTGTATTGGGGTGAAAAAGAAGAAGAAACCAAGGCTGTTCCATATCCCCACAAAGCCAGGGTCCTGTGTGATTGCTTCAACCAGGACAGAGCTTCAACAGCTGCAGAATACTTCTTGATCACATTAGCCAGCAGGAAACCATTTCATGCTCTTTTTTTTCAGCAAATTTGACACCACCACCAAAGTTACTCCAAGACACATAAAAAAAAMCACACCAAAAAACCACACCCATGGGGGAGAGAGCCAAAAAATCAGTCCAGAGCATGGGAGGCTCACAATAAAATGCCCCCCCATGGAATGACACAGAATTCAATATACTGAAAGAGCCACTGGGAGGGAAGCCAATACACAGGAATATTGCAATCAGCCTTGGGAATTAGCTCTAGTAGGTTGTTGCTTTTCCTGCAGCCCCACACTTACGTCAAGTCACGTGAACACAATTACATAAACTGTACCTTTTCCATGAACACCTCCACTGTGATAAAGGTTCTCATTTTGCTCCACATAAAAACACTCTCCACAGCTTTATAAGCTTTAATTGCTATGAGAACCCATAAAAAGTGCCCAAATAAGTCTATTTAATGGTTACACATTAACCATCATACACCTCCAGGCTTGTGTTATCCACCTATTTGCTAAATCAATAAACTGCTCGTAGGCAAACTTTTAAAAAACACTGCTGCTGCTGAAAATGTTCAGTTTCTGTGTACTAATAACTTCATAAAATTAATTGAAAACTTCTAACTATAGCTGATGTTTTCTGCTTAGTTCTTGTAGGGAAGAAAAAGCAAGCTGGTTTTCAGCAAAGAATCAACCTCAAATATCTCTCTTGTGCTTGAATTTGGATGCTGGCCCATAAGGCAGTGTAAGAGCAGCACAAATGCAGGCTGGGAAGGACTTGGGTCAGGAGAAATACGTGAGTGTGTGTGCCTGCAGAAACAGCCCCTCTGATCCTGAGAAGAACAAGTCTCCAGGAACCGCAACAGGCACGGACAGCCAGGAGCAGGGAGGCTGTTCACATGAGCAGGACAAACAGGAAGCATTAGCAAGGGGATCTAGGACAGCAAAAACCCAAAAAACTCATTGGCAATTAAATCAAGGGCATTGCAGTGGGTGGATTCACCCCTCTACCCTCACCTGCCACTGGGTGCAACAGCACCAAATGAGCACAGCCTTACCACAACAGCCCCAGAACCAGCCACTTCAGAAGGTAGAAAAGCTTCGATAAATACCTGGAAAAGCTTGGATAAATACCTGGAAAAGCTTGGATAAATACCTGGAAAAGCTCTCTTGCAATGCCCCACACACCACGATGCAGGAGGGCAGGCAGCGTTTCAGTTCACTGCCCTGGACCTGAGGGGACAGCAGGGACCTGACGCAGCCCCACTGCTCTCCTTAYGGCCATAAGTGTTCCCCTGGGCACTGACAGATGTCCTGGTGTGCCATCACAGACACGKGCAGCTGACAGCAGGGCCACAAGGCCAGCCCCAGCACCTCCTGCCTCCTCTGGGGTTGGGAGAGGAGCGAGACTGGGCCAAGCAGCCTGACTGTGATTAAGTGTTGATCAAATCCAACTATTTCATAAAGTTTCTGGTATGCCCAGCCAGCTTCAACAGTCTGCACTCTGCTGTGAAATCTCTAGGATATTTATGAAAAGCTGGCAAATGGCTCCTTAGACACAATTCCCCCCACCTTAATAAGCAAAACTCGGTCTGAAATCCAGAGATGCACTCTGAAATCCCAGTGTGGCTTTTCATTCCAAGCACTCACACCATGGGCACCAGAGCCCCATTCTGTGACTTGGATCCCTATGGAGAAGGGACCATTCTATGGACAGGACCCTGAGCAGCCTGGTCTAGTGAGTGCACAGGCCACAGGGRTGGGAGCTAAATGGCTTTTAAGGCCATTCCAACCCAAGCCTTTCTGTGATTTCAGCAATTCCGTGACTCTGGAGATGGCTAACACACCACTTTTTCCCTGAGCAGCGCCCCCAGCCCATCTGCAGAGCCCCTTGCAGGGGGGCAGACAGACAGACAGACAGCGGGCACTTCACACCTCCCCACCATAAACCTGCCCAGAGCAATTACCCAGCCCCATTCCAGCTGGGAACACATTGCTGCTTCTCTTTTATAGCACCAGGGCTGCAAGGGCAGCAGGCAGCTGGCCCCAGCTATGCTCAGAGAGAAGCCAAAGGCCTCCAACAGCAGAGGAAATGCAAACACAGGGGGCTCACACTACCTGCCCCCCTGCCTGTACCCATCTTAAAAATTAATCCCAATTGTAAAAGCTGGAGTGCAGCCTGTATTTCAGGCTGAATAATAAGGCAAKGCCCTTATWWATAAGGAATCACTTACTATTCAGARGGAGGGGAAATTAGAAAGGTTATTTAAATTAAAAACAAGCCACACAAACAAATAAACCTCAGTGTCTTTCTCCCCCCAGCCCCACGCTGGCTGCCTGCTCTGCACATGTTATCTGCAAACCACAGGGAAAAACCATGCCCTGCTCTGTCCCTGCTGTTTCACAATCTGAACCTTACACCACGTCAGGAATTAAACAAACATTTCCTCCTTCTTCGGGATTTCCCCCTGCCCCATCCAGAGCTGGGCTCCAAAGTCCAGCTGAGCAGCAGGCACGGGACTGAGGTGGAATGGTCAGCTCTGGGAGGTCAGCTCACCCCTCACCACCTCCAAAAGCATCCAGGGGGTGGCTGCTGGTGGTGGGGATGGAGCACAGAGATGCCCTTGCATTGGGAAAACAGCCCAGAAAACAGGRGAGGGTCTCTGTGAAACTCTGAGCRTCCATCCCACTGCACCACTAAGGGAGAATGAATGCACCAAAGCCACCAAATCTCCCCATTCCTGCATGATCAGTGATGGGAAGTTGTTTGTAGCCATGCTCAGAAAAGATTTGTGGATGTCTGTCCTCTTCCCCAATACATTTAAAAGTGGAGTAAGACCAGAGGGCTGGGAAGGGGAAGGGAGCTCCTGCCAGGCTGCAGAACAGGGGCAGGTTCGGAGGGAGAGCAGCCCAGGGCCAGCACAAAGCCTTCAGCCCYGGATGGCCTGGGCCCATCGCTGCAGAAAAGAGGAGCCCCACACTCCCAAAATACACCACAGCCAAGGWGGGAAAGGAGGGCACCGATAAAATATAATCCAGAGATAACAGGAACACTCTGCACTAATTAAAACCTTAGTCAGCCCTGGAGACACAAACCCTCAGGAAATCAGATTTCTTGTGCCCATTTTCATGTATATTACTGGGATTACAAGTAACTGCAGCAGAAAAATTCCATGAGAAGTCTTCTGTTAATTTGTCCATGTTACCAAGCAGGTTTATGTTACAAATTTGGAGTTTATCTTCCTTGGAAAACTCTGGTCATAGCAGGGAACCAGCAAAGTGAGAGCATGRTTTAGACCGAGGGGCTAAACACAGGGGAACAAAGTCAGGTTGGCTGAATTTTTCTGTGGTTGCTGCTATTTAATGGCAATGCCTCATTAAAATGTGGGATAAAGGAAGCTTTTGTTAATGACCTCCTCTTTCCCTCCCTCACGTACCTTCCCCTCAGGGTTTTGAGATCACATTCAAAACACATCCCCAAGCTCCTCAAGGGATTTCTTTTTTTTTCTTTCCCAGCAAAGCTAAGGCTGACAAGACTTGACATTCTTGAAATGTTTAAATGGGGGAAGAGAGAGAAACAACATTTTTTCAAACCCACTTTATGCATCAGAGACAAGCAAAAATTGGCCCAAGGCCAAAAGAAACCCCAAAAAAATTTCAAAAAATATTTGCAAGATCATCTTAAACACTCCCAGTGCCCCTGACAGGAAAGTCCCCAGCTGCACAGGGGACCCAAGCCCCCACACTGAATACTGCACATTCCTGGAGGGAGACAGAACTGACCAGCCACCACACAGAGCTGCCAGTCTGTCCCCAAGCACTCCATGGGGACAATGCCACCGCGGGCATCGCCCAGGCTCTGTGGGGAAGCCTCTATGGGAGGCTTCCAAGCAGATGGGGAGCCCTAAAAAACCCCAAAACCCACATCCCTAGGACTTGGTAATGAGCTTGGGATTTGGAAACCAGGCTAATGAAAAGGCAAGAGGCAAGATATCCAATTTCTGCCAAATACCAGGAAAAGCACACTGCTATCAGTAGCCATTACATTAATTAATTCATACACCAGCCTATTTTGTAGCTTTTTCCAGGCTGGGGATTTCACTTTCCTGATGCTGTGGGACAGAACTGGGCAAGGGAAAGGGTGCAGATGGAGCACTACAGCTTGCAATAAAACMACTGAGGGTGATACAAACCAGATGTGGATGGTAGCCCCATGTGCTGCAGAGGTGTTACAGCTCCATACGTCACACACAGCACGTCAAACACTCCAGAGCAAGCACCCACMGTGCCAAAACACACTCAGCAGTGGGGAGCATTCCAAGGGGTACAGAATGGGTTAACGGGAACCCACCGAGCCCCACTGGCCAATTATCCTTCCTCTGGCCAATTTTACTAGCACAGAAATTTGGGCATCAAAGGGGACCACAGTGTTCCACTCGYGCAGTAAACTCCTTTCACCGACATCACTTCACACTTTCTAGAGTGCAAAGTTCGTGCTGATATTGTTGGCTTTTTTGCTCCCTGCTTTTTGGCACAGTCCCTCCTTCTTGGCTGTTCATTAATACGCAATCAGTGCATTAAAGGCTTCGTTCCACAGGCCCAGCCAGGCTGCAGCAGCCCTTTCCAGCAAGTGCTGTCTTGTGCAGGACAGACGTGCAAATGCATTTAGGTGCTCCCAAACAGTCRAAATTAAAACCCCAAGCCCTATACTCCTTGCTAAAAAATTGTTGTTTTACAGAGCAAGGAATTATCACCATCAGTGCCAAGAGTGTCCAGAGAAAACCTGGAAATTTACTGAATTTACACTCATGATGCTTTAATCCTCTCTGCACTGGTTACACTACTGATGTTTTGCACCATTTACAGACTGACTGATCTTCATGGCAAAGGCTGCCTGAACTCACTGGCAGTGAGAAAGTTTCCACTATTTGCATTTGAATGATGAATCGCTAGGGATGCTGTGAACAGTCTTCCAAAAAATACCACCTGTTTTTTCAGCTATCCTCTAATCTCCCAGATTTGAGCAGGAAGCAGGACAGCCCTACCTCATTTACCATCACCCTGGCTGCGTGGAAAACCGTGTCACCACAGATTCAAATAACTCCTGCTCTCTTGGGAGCATTTTCTGAAGGGCTCTGCTCCCCACATGCCTCACTCCTACCAGCCCCATCACCGAGCAACACTCATTTCAACCAGGAAACCAACTCAGCTCGAGTTCCCCTGGAGTTCTCTACAAAAACAACCCATCAGCTGCTGGCTAACAAGCTCCTCAATTAAACACCTTGTATTTCCTTCCCAGCCTCCTCTTCTCCTGCCCCTGGGCTTGACTGTTTCAGCCTCTGGTCCAGCCCATCCCCTCCTGCCCACCCAGCATCACCTCCTGCCCTGCTCTCCAAACAGGCACAGAAAACTTACCCCAGCCTCCCATAATATATTATTAAATCCTGTCTTATTTTTCTTCCCTAGGAGACTAAACATAGGCTCTTAGCTCAATATAAAACTAAGTACATGCTCAAAACAGATCAAACACAGTTTAATTGCAAGGAGTACCAGAAAAAGCACTCTGGCCATTTTAAGCCACACTAATAAGTTTTTTTGTCCCAGTTTTCCAAGAGTTGCTTATTATGGAGATGAGCCCTGGAAAATCAAAATCAAGAATCCCTGAACTCTGCAGGAAGGATTATCTGAGTTTGGGGCCATATCTGCACTGAATGCAGCACAGCCAAATAACATTTTTCCATTACTTTTTATTACTGTTGCATCGTGTTCTCCCCCATGAGCACAAGGTCCCATCAAAATTTCTCCTGACAGCCCCCAGTCCCATAAATTGTTAGAAATCTGGACTTACATCAGTGGGATTACAGGAGAACAGACAAATGTGCACATGCTGGATGGAAAGGGGACAACACAGCACTTTCAAACTGGAAGAGTATTTTTCATTTATAAATAGTTTACATTTTTTGGATCCAGGGGCGGACAACCCGCTCAGTCTGTACTGAAACCAAAGAAATATCATGTGTGAGCACTAACCACAGTGTAGCAAAGATAATAAACAACAGACAGGCAGCCATATGCAATGAGACTGGTGTTTTTGGTAGGGGAGGCAAATTAAAAGGAGAAGAAACACCAAATCCAGCAATATAATCACAGTGAGAACTATTACATTCCAGAGGGACCCAAATTTGGCTGCAGGGGTAACCTCCAGCAGAGACTCAGCTCCCTACACCCCATGTACTAATTCTTTTAGGTCTCAGACCATCACCCTGGCACAAGGGAAAGTCAAACCCTGCAGCAAGGAGGGACAAAATGATGCCCAGGTGGTCAAACCATAACACAGCATGGAGTGGTACATGAGTTTCTGGGGCAATACTCTGGGTTAATGTGCACCAGCACAGTCCAAATTCTGATCCAAGACACACCTGGTACGCTCCTCTAAATTTGTACAGGAAATTTATACAAGAAAAAGGGACCTGAACCACACTGTGCACCTTGCAAACCATGTTATGGGATATGATAACAACAGCTCGCACTCAGCACCAGGCAAGCAAGGGCTGCTGTGGGCAAAGGTTTGCTGGGCTCTCTTGGAATTCCAGCCTCCTGGACTTCACCATGAGAACTGGCTGAGCTGGGCTGCAAAGCTCCCACACCRGCCTCTGCTGTCTCAGCAAACAAAGCTGAAATGAGTGCAGACATCTGTATTAGCCATGCTTCTACAAATGTTTTCAAAATTACGTTGAACAATATCCTTATATCCCACAGAAGAGACGAGTCTTAAAAGGAAGTGGGACAACTCTGCTTGCCAAGCTGAGAAACCTGGACTTGGAGCATCTCTATTGAAATCAGCCTGCCAAGACCAATTTGATGTGTTTTATTACTGCAAGGAATTCCACAAATATGCTGGCAACTTTTGAGCGTCAGTGCGGGTTCCTAGGTAGGAAAATACGCATTTTCCAGATTTTGCAAACATTTAYCAGATGTAAATTCATGGGGGCAATTCATCTGCCATGACAAGTGTGTAGACATCAAATCTAGCAGAAGAGGGTGAGCAYCCACCTCTGTCGTGAGTGAAAGTCAACAACCAGATATGCCTGGCTGAACAAAGGTTTGTTTTCAATTATATTTCAAATTCTTCTAACAATAACTGTGTGGCGTCTGGCACCAACGCATCTGAGCCTTTGAAGTGGTTCTTGACTTCGGCAGGAAAAAGGGGGAGGGCAAAAAAAGGGAATCAATCAGCAATTTCAGTCTGAGTCAAACCCCTTCCCTGAAGAGAAGATGTCAATACCAAAATCCCCTAGAACCATGAATGTGCTCACAAAAACAGTAAGAGCAAGAAAACTAAAACAAAATCTATAGTTGGGCCAAAATAGCCATGGRTCTGCTTTGGGGTTTCACCTTTAGAAACAAGGTTATGTGATACACAAGTCAGACTCGGGAGTCTTCCTGCCTCCCAATCCCCTTCCTGGTCCTGCATCYATAAAGAGCTCAAGGCAGGAGACATCCAGTGCATAAACCACAAACCCAATGTTTGGAGCATCCACAACAGACCACAWCAGCAACTTGGGTGCTGCAGAGCACAAACTATGGGGTGCTGGTGGCAGCACACCCAAATCAGCTCTAGGAGAACATTCAGAGGTGAACATTCCCAGGAGCGTTATGCAGGTTTGCAGTGCCTGCAGGTGCAGGAGCTGCCACACACACCCTTCCTTCCCCTTCTTTCAAGTCCACTTTGAAGCATCCAAACTCCTTTTCAGTTTTAAATGACATTAAGATCACCGGGGAAGTCGATGCAAGAACAGGGAAAAGCTCAGTTTTAAAATCTGYATCTTTATCTGGTTTATTCAAATAAGCACAGCTGTGGTTTAAGAACAACAAGATGGCAGAGTGCAGCAGCTCTCAAGACTGGGAATGGTGGTTTTGGTCAGAATGATGCTAATTTAAAGAGGGATAAAGTGCCTTATTCATTTTTCCTAAGCCATGCCCAAGTCCTACCAATGCTTTCTTAGGTCAGGCAGTTTCTGGAAACATTTTCTGGCTCAAAACATTTGCAGAATTTCAAGAATTTGCTCCACAAATTTTGAGGCTGCTTTGCTCAGGAATGCTGACATGTGGGCAAAGGGAAACCAAAACTTTCCTTGAATGCTGCAGAAAACTTTAAACCCTGCCCATGTTGAAAAATGCAAGAGTCAAAACTCTGAAGGAAGTGTGGGTTTTCTGCTGCATTTCAAATATCACCCTGAACCCTTTCTCCCAGGAGGGGAACGTGGCTGTGCCAGGACAGCAAGGCTGGTGGCCTCCACGTGCTCCCCTCAAAGCAGGGCTGGAGTTAGGAATTAATAAATAAAACAGGCTTCCAGATCAAGTTTTCTTGGCCTTTACAGAGATGATCGTGCTGTGAAAAAGCTCTGGGCAGAGTCTGTCTCTTTTCCCAGACAGGATCCAACCACATCCCAACGCCCCCCATCCACAAAGGACAAGCCACACTTGGACCTCTGCTTGCATGTTCTTGACTTGTCCTCTGGAAATACCCATTGCACTCCACAAAACTGAGAAAACTAAACCTCTAGCTTATCCATGAAGCCTGATGTTTATAGGGTTACATTAAGTGAGATGGATCTTCACTGCTTTAATACAGGGCTATTTTCAGGCTGAGGAGTCTCACCAAAGCAAGGCCAAGTCCTGCCTCCATCAGCTTGGCATTTATTCCTGCCTGCATCAGCTTGGCATTTATTCCTGCCCTGCTTCCCAACAAGTCCCCATAGACCCCATAAGGTGAGGGCTGGAGGGATGATTTCAGCTGAGGGACACCAGTGTTGTGGCACTGGGCTAAACACAGAGCCAGGGTGGAAAACAGCCACGGTGGCAGGCTGGGCATGGGTCAAAGAGCCACATACTGCCCCAAAACACCATCAAACACACAGAGCTGGTTCACCTTGGCTTGAAAGGCCTCAGTGGAAGTGGCCAGTGGGAATGGTGAAGGCCTGGCAGAGTGAAGGCTGGCTTGTCCCTCCTGCCTTGTCCCCATAGCCCAGACCTAAACAGGCATCCTGCAGCCCCTTCCCAACACCACAGGAATGCCAAGAAAAGGACCAGCTCTGCTCTTCCATGCTTGGCACAGTCRGGTGGCCCCAAAGCCACTCAAACAAGTCAAGAGGAATTCTGCAAACCTAAAAAGCAGGAAAACCATCAAAAGGCTTTTCAGTTATGACAGACCATAATCCCCCCAAAATATTTCAATGCACATTTTCAATTCACTCCCAGTCCCAGTCCTATGAGGGCTGTGGCTGTTTTTGTCTATCTCACAGCTGTGTTCAGGAAACTGACTCCCCAGAGGATTGGAAATTTCCCTGCCACCATCAGGGATGGGATGGCAGGTAGGGGCTGGTCCAAAGGGAGATCTGGGGAGTGATGCACCCTGCCTTGGCAAGAGAGACTGTTTATAACCAGCAGTCAGAACTACTCAGGAAACCATAGAGGAAGCAATTGGAACTTGTTGGACAGGGAGACTTCCCCAYTTTGTTTCCAAATGCACAGACCTGTAAGTTTGTGCCGAATTCCTCTTCTTTTAACCATGCATCTCACAAACAAAGCAACATTCATTAACACAGCTCCAAGTGTTCAGCTGCCACCTCATCCTCCCCCAAAAGAGTGGATTTGTGGTTTTTGACTTGAAAAAAAACAATCTGTGACAAACCTAAATGGCTTAATGGTGCACAGCCCTTTCCCCAGCAAGCCCCATGCCAGCATTACAACTTGCAGTGCTTCAAGCCCTGCCTTTCAGCTATTCCCAGCTGGAGAGAGAAGCAAACAAAGTAAACAGCAGGACACAGAGCCTGGGCAGCCTGAGCACGCCATGCTTATCACACACAGAGGGCTGCAGCACAGTCCCAGYGTCCCTGCCAGCTGAGAGGACAGCTCAGGCTCTTGGGAAGCAGACCACAAAGTGGTAACACTTGAGACAAGTGCTAGGAACCACGAGAGAAAAGCTGTAGCAAACAGCCAGGGCTGTGATTTGGCATCTCCCAGGGATGCTGCCCAGCTGCAGGGCTCTGCCTCCTCCCCACAGGGGCTGTCAATCCCACACCCGAGTGGCCAGAGAGGGAGGGAGCAGTCTGAGGGACACCCAGGGCCATCCCTCTTACCCACAGCTGCCCAGCAGGCTGTGGAGGCACCTCCTTCCTGGAAATGCTGCTTCAAGAGGAGCAGCACACCACCAAAACCAATCCCTGGCTGTGGCASTCACAAGAGCTCGCTGCTTTGGCTGAGATGCTCCTCCACTGCACTGGTGACAGCACTTCAGACACAGAGGAATCCTTGCTGGTCCCCAAAGAGGCCAGGATTCGGCTGCTTTCTCCATGGCATCAATCCCCTGCTCACAGGAACAATGCAAAGGGTAACCCAGCACCAAATCCCCTGCTCCTGGCTGTGGATATCAGATAACACCAGCACCATTGCAGCCACGCTCTGAACAGCTCCCTAACCAAACTGATAACAGGGGTAAGCACAGCCCTGGCTCCCAGCTGGGACTCTGTCACCCACTCCTTCTGCAGGGATGGTTAAACTCTCCCCACAGATTCTTTGATTTCTCATACAGGATAATGTCACACTGCTTCCCTTCCCTCAGTGGGGATACAGCCACTGTCCTCAGCCTGCTGCCCATGGGAGAGGCAGGCATTCCAAATTTGAGTTCACCCTTAAAGTGAAGTTGGCCAACAGCATCAAAAGCTCTAGGGGAAGAGAACAACTGCACAACCTCCTTCCTCAGGAAAGCTGGGCAAACAGCAGTACCTGCCATGAGAGATTATTGCAGCAGGGAGGGCAAGTCCAGCTGTTGCTTGAAGTGGACAGTGCAAGCCTAACACCTCCTGTTAGATCTGTACGAGTTTCTGTCCGAGGAATTCACTCAAAGATCAGCACATGTCCCTGCTGGTAGGGTCAGCAAGGRTGAACCCAGAGCTCCTGGAAGAGCTTCAGCTCACCAAGGAGCCAGAAGCCAACCAGCTTCACTGGGGAGCTGGGCTCAGCCTCACAGAGATCAACAGCAGGCAAAACTGAGAACTGCAGGAGCTGAAGGAGTCCCACTGCATCCCTGTGGGATGGAGGGACAGGCTGCCAGCTCCTTGTCCAGCAGGCAAAACAGGTGACAACTCTGGACAAAAGTGCTCAGAGATCAGGGTGAAGCCTCAGCTCTGCAGACCTCCTCCCAAAGCAGAGATSCTCCTTGCTCACCCACACAGCAAAGGTGGAGTCTGCCTAGGCACCCATTCTGATATCATTTTCTAACCCATTGCAACAGAAAATTTATGAACAGTTATTCAAACCCCTTAATTTAATCAACCTGAACAGCTTTTGGGTGGTCACCACCTCAATAAAAAAAGTTGGGAAGTGGGAGAGGAGATACACAAGAGGTTTATAACCACGTGAAACAAAGATGGAACAACTCTCACAAATCTTTCCAATTTAAAGAAGTCTAAAGAAAAACCACACTAACCTTTATTTACTGATTTATATGCAAAATGCATGCACTACTCCAAAAGAACCCAAAGGTGTTCAAAAGCCAGGAATTCTGACTTAGATTACTTGTTTAAGGAGGAAAAAGAATTAACAAAGTTGTTTATAGACCAACAGACAGGAACAGCACAAAAATACACTTAGCAAAGAAAAAGCACAAACTATTATGACACCTTTCAAAATAAAACATCACATGGTTTGTTTAAATCTCCTAAAACAGGAGAAGCCTCCCCATATTGCCAAAACAAATGAAATACAAGTGTGGATGTGACTCTGCTGCAGTTCAGGAGRGGACAAAGGTTTGCAGTGAGTTCCATGGACAAACAGAGCATGGGATGCTCCCAGCAGGTCACAGCTGCCCTGTGTCACAGCACCTGGCATTTCTGCCCATTTCTGCCTCTGCCACCACCAGGCAGGTAGGTGAGCAAAGAAGGAGCTGGGCATGAGAGAAGTAGAACATCCAGGATCAATACACACCTCCTCACCCTCTGCAAGGGACAGAGGGGTCATTGCCAACAATCCTGCCATACCCCTCCATTCTTTCATTGCCCTGAGGCTGCAAAGTSTCCTGAGAGAGGAAGAAATAAATCCCATGGCTCCATGCACCTTCCAGCTCCATCTCAAAGCAACCACCTTGTGCTGGGAAACAGCCAAATTTGGTCTGCCTGCCCAGGACTGCTGCAGAAGAGCTCATCCTGTCCAGACTGCTAGAGGACATTTTTTAAACCTATGCTAAAGTTTCTGGTACTTTTGCACAGCTCTGAAAGCTGTGKGGATGGCAGAGCCACAGCAGAAAGGCAGCGAAGGGTGCCTGGGGCTGCTCCCCAGGCAGCAGCAGAGCTCCAGGCTCCCCCTGCACACAGCACAGGAGGAGAGGCACCAGTGTTTGGACAACTGGAACGCATTTAGGGGGCAATTTTTCACAGGGCCTCCAGCCAGGCTGTTTCCTACAATTGCTGTTTTATTACCCAGGACACAATCCACAGACCAGCAGCTTTCCCCCTGCCCAAATCTCCCACCACCCCACTCCTWCACAGACATACACCCACTCACCACACCCCAGTGGAGCACCTACACACACAGGACACCTCCAGCACTGCATCCATRAGCACAGCTACAAATCAACATCCCCTGAGTGAATATCTCCCACCAGTTCAGCCCAAACCTGTCACCTCCAAGTGAATTTCTTCCACCAATGCAGCCCCAGTCCCCATCTGCACTGGGGAGCAGCCCAGCCCTGCCACACAGGCTGCATGTCCTGCCCTGCTGGACAGCCAGCACTTTTCTTAAGAGTATTTTTTAGATAACATAGAAAACTTGTGTTTATATTGGCATGCAGCAGGCTAAAACACACYGTAAGTGAAGCTATAAAGCAGCCTGAACAGCAGCTAGGCAAAGAGTATTTGCAATTTGCAGGTCAGTATTTTGGGGAGAGGCTTGTGAATAGCTGATGTTGATGGTAAACTCCAGAGCAGAGGAGCATTCACAGCCTTGGAAGACAACAGGGTTCTACCCTGGAAAGTGCCCATCCCAAAATCACAGGCTTTGGGCAACCAGAGAAACATGCAAGTGGTGAGGATGAAACCCTGTCCCTGTGCATGTGGGCAAGTGGGAAGCAGCACTGCCCAGACTTGGCATGCTGAATTTCTCATTTCCTCCTTGCACCTGAGGGTTTGTCTGCCTTCCTATAGGGAGAAAAAAAAAACAAACTAGAAATTGGAGGAGGTGCCCTAGGAAAAAGCTTTTCACTTCAAGATTTCACAGCCAAATTGCCACAGAACTCAGGGGGGTATGTTCTCTAATGTGAAAGGATTCCTCTAAAAACAGGCACCTTCTGCAGTATGCAACCAAGTAAAGTTGAGTAGGATTTACAAGAATTACATTTAAGACTGAACCTCTGCTAATTTCAAAAAATGAGACTGCCCAAACAGGTCCAAGAAAAGACCCCAAAGGAAAATTCACACAAGTTACTGCCCCACTATGAGCAGGAACATCAACACCACCCAAACCCTGCCTCCCACCCTGGAAAAAAAAAAAAAAGACAAATTCTCCTGCACATAAAACTTTTATCTCCAGAACAAAGCTTTAGGCAGATAATACATTTTCAAATGCAACTTATGTATAACATTTTAAGAATCTGTAGTCTTATATCAAGTTGTTCAATTGTTAAGTCTCCTACACTTTTCCTCCTGAAATCCACACAAAACCACTGTAGGAAGCTACAAAACTGCCACGGCAGGTGCAAATACCCAACCATTCTGTCTGCACATCCAGCATGGTTAATAAAAGCTACACAGATGGCTGCAGTTTGAAGCCTGTCCTTCAGTTCTTACTCAAAGTGAAAATGGAACCACGTGAACCAAGTGAGCCCTGCTCCTGGAATTGGATGTGACACGTCATCAGGTCTTGAGAGGTGTCCCCAAAATAGCAGGGCCTGCTTCTAGACATCTCCAAAATTATATGGTTGTGGCCTGAGAGACAACGTGCTGAAAACATAATGAGGGGGTGTAACATATGACATGTGTTGTGGTCCTGCTCTGAAGCCAGAGGAGGCTGGGGCTGCAGGACTTGGTTAACTATTAATGGATGACTCAGCTACAACAATAATAGGTATTTCATGGGGTGCATTAGCACAACGGCACCSTGGTCCTTGACTTAGGCCTCTATCCATGCTAGGAAACAAAAAACAATATGGTAGTACATTATTTAACAGCTGGACATAGCAGGAAACAGGTATTTTTCCAGGGTGTGCAAGAAGAAACCCTTTGTTTCTTCCTACACACCCTGGAGCCTCACACTCTGCTTCTTTCTTCAAATGCCACTAAAAACCAGCAAGGGAGAGCTGTCAGAGGGTGCCCAGGTATTTTATGAAACCACAATCCAGACCCAAGGTGCTTTATTTATTTACTGTTATTCACCAAAGCCAAAATTTATGTTAAATCACTCCCCTCACCCTCCATGAGGTGCTAATGCCTGCTCAGCCCAGGTCCTGCAGAGCTGCTCAACCTGAAGCCTGGATTTTCCACAGATGGCTCTCCCAAGCAACATCAGTCTAAATTATCTGCGCTGCACTCGCCCACATGACCCCATCCAGCTCCACGCTGCAAGACACGGCAGTCACGCTGGGTGATTGGGTTAGCAGCACGCAATGATTGTGTTAAAAGCTGATGAGCTGAGCTAACTCAATCCAAGGTGTCTGGCAGGGCAGCCAACGAGATCAATTAAAAGCCCTGCAGCCCTAATTGAGTTTCTGGGTGCGGCTAACATACCAGTCGGGGCCAATACACAAATCAGGGCCAATACACAAACCCTGAGCAGAGCTGGCTACTGAGGAATGACAGCCATCATCCCAATTTGCAGCCACTCGAACTTCAAGACAAAACCCGAGCCCCTCTAGGATGGATCAAAGCGCTCAGGAGCCAAAGGCAGGCACTGCTCGGGCATGCCCAGGGTGGCACCCAGCAGTTCCCAGCTGCTCCTCTATTCGTGAGCCCAGGGGCAAGCACAGTCAGAAGGGCATTTCAGGGACAGTTCTTGGGGGATTTGCCTCAGTATGAACCCACCCTGAGCCCTTGCAGCAGGCTCTTGCGAAGCTGCAGTCTGGGACCGTCCTTCCAGTGTTCTCGGACTCGCCTGCACCAGGTGAGGCTCACACACCAAATAAAGCCCCACTTCCAAAAGCTTCCACAACTGCCCAAATCCTCAATAGAGACAGGTCTCCAGCWGCAGCTTAAGCAGGGAAGTGAAAGCTCACCCATGCTCGAGGAAGCGTTTAAGTACCTGAAGTGCTTTGTTGAAGTGTCTAAGGTCCCAAACGTATTAGTTTACCACTTTTAGGTTCTTGATTCCAACAAGTTAAGGGGTAAGACAATCAACCTCACATTTGCTCCTTAAATTCCAAGCAGGAAATCCTGCAAAGCTCAGCCACCCCCAAACCTTACATCCAGCAGACTGTAGAGCACTTTGCACAAGCAAAGAAAAAAATATTAAGTTGTACCTAACACATAATAGTTGATTTTTCTAGAGAACACTTGATGGTGTGTTCGTTTTGTTGKTTTTTTTTCCYACTGCCTACTGAGACGCTGCTTCCCCTGTCCTGGGAATTTTCCCTCCGCAGCTCCTCCTCCCCCGGCTCCCAGACCATCCATTCTCCCCTTTTCAAACTGCACCCATTGTAAATGGCATTGAATATTAACACAGCCCATTGAGCACTTGCTTCTTTTGTATGGGACCCCTGCGTTTCAAATTGCAGTCACTGCAGAGAGGAAAAGTCTCGAAGTGATTAAATGCCGTGAAGTTTCTCAAAAGGAGAGAGGAATATGCAGAGGAGGTCCTAAGCTTTTCACTAGAAGCCAGGGGCTTCTGCGASAGCCAGAAGGGCTTCTAAAGTGGGGGTATTTTTTCCTTTGTTATCAGTCTCGTATTTACTTTTAATCCTAGTCCGATGAGGCACTTTCTGCCCCGGCTGCGGCTCGGTGTGGGATGGAGATGGGAAGMTCAGACAGCAGATGCACAGGGCTTGTGTTAACTGCTGCCCTCCTGTAGGAACTGATAAATAAATACTGCGGCATGCTGGGGGTGGTCAGCGAATCCACCGACACATGTTCGCACAGGAAGGGTGGATTTACTCGCAGGCACATGTATTTATTTGTGCTTAARCAGCCGGCCCGGAGAGGCTGTGCTGTTCCCCACCAGGGCAGGCACTGCAATCCCGCAGGGTGCAGAGCCATCCTCAGCCCTGGGACCGTCCCGAGCAGGGCCACTGGCAAGGACAGAGCTCCGGGAACCACCACCAGAGCTGTGTGGCACTGCAAGCTCCCAGCATGTCCCACCTGAGCAGGAAAACCCCCTTGGAGCACCACCCAGCAGGGTGTTTGGGTGGCCAGAGGGAGCAGCCACCTGCACCAGGGCACATCCCTGTCCCAAGGCATCCCCCAAACCCCCCGGGCAGCCGGCACACGCTGAGASCCGCACAGCTGTGCAGGGCCAGGAGCCCAGGGTGACCATGACTTAATCTTTGTTCCATTATTTCAGCAGGCCTGGAAGCAGGACGTGCAGGAGAGGTACTGCCAGCAGCACTCCCCCCTCCCAGCAGGGGAGTCCCCCACACCTCCTCCTCCTCCAGCATCTGCAGGAGCAGACTTACTCCAGAGCCCGAGAGCAAGTCATGCCCTTCTCCCAAAAAAAAATAAAAAAAAAATAGAAAAATCCCATGTAACCACCATCAGCAGAGCCCCTTACCAAGCAAGCAAAGCTACCCTACATGTGAAAGCAAAGCTACAGGACCTGAAACATGAAATCCCCAGTTTAGCAAGAAATTTACAGTTAATTTTGAGCACAAACATTAAGTTTCACTGAACAAAATATTTGTGTATATGCACTTGAGCCTAGAAAGAGACTGCTCCTGACTCCTAGTTCAAATGCACTTCCAGACCCTGAAACCACTGACAGGCACCCACAGGACTTTAAAAAGCATTCAGACGCTTTGCCCCGATCTCTCCGGAGAGCAGCACCGAGCAAAGAGCCAACACGCACGCAGCTGGTGCCTCGGGGCAACTCATCCATTCAGCCAAACCCTGGAGCCTTCCTGGGAAACGGAGAGCAGCTCTTAGCCCAGCTCTCCCGGGGACCTGGGGGTGCTGCCTTTTCCCAGACATGCCAGGCACATGCACACTGACCCAGAGGCAGAAGGGTCCACGCACAGATGGTCAATATCCCCCAAAATATCCCCTAGTCATTCGGGTCAAAAATGAACAATACTTCTGTTTAAAATAAAAACTTTCTTTGCTGCAGACCATGCTAGCAATGAATTAACTATCCAACCATAGGCTCACGGTCCCGAAATCTTCTCACCAAAAGCTGTAGCTAAAATACTGTTGCTTATCACTAAATAGAAAAGAAAAAACCCTCAGTCATACATGATGTCTAACAGAAATACCTCTTCTGTCACTCCTCAAAAATCAAGATGATGGAGAGACAGAAGCAGARGATGCAGGGGATGTGCCACTGCTGCAGCCCTGGCTATTTCGGGGCACGAAGCATTCTGTACTTAAGCTTAGCCCTAAACTTGATGCCACATGTAAGACTCTACTGTAAAAACAAACTTCAGACTTAAACTCCACAAGAAACTAAAGCATTTCCAAAGGGAGGCACTGCAGAAGAGCTCTGTGCACCCTTCCCAGGACCAGGAGCCCTTCCCTGCTACAGCTGGGATGGGTCATGGCAGTGTTGCAACGCGCCCCGTGCAGCAAGTCAAGAGCACTTATATAACTGCTACACAGTGCTGAGCTGCCTGTTGCTTTTAGGGAAGAAAAAAAAACCAAAACCAACCCTTAAAAATATCCACGCTACACTACATTAAATGTGAGCGACTGTGTATCAGCTATTCCTCCTGAAAGCTTGGGAGAAAAATGACAACTCCGAGCTCTGCTGCCAGCAGAGAAACAACAATAGTTTCAAAAAGCGCTTTTCCTCGGTACTGATAGTCCTGTTGACAAAATACGCGGCGTGATTAAGTCTGTTCCAGAAGCCTTCCCGGTTGCCGAGCCGCATTTCCAAGCCGACAAACAAAAGCTTTATCTCCAACACGCTGAAAACCGACTCCAAGCACTGCCCCGGCATTGTGGCACTCGTTAGGAATAAAGATAAACTGCTAAGGAGGGATTGTTCAATAGAGCCTTAATGAAGTTAAAGCACTGCCACCAGAGTGGCTGGAAGCTGGGTTTTATCTCRCCTCCTATTAGCGATCGAACATGCCCGAGCTTATCGCGGCGGGGAGCGAACAGCTCCGGCGGGACCCAGCCTGCCCAGCAGGGACGGGGAYGCGCAGCTCCAACATCGCCTGGCTCCCCCAAATTTATGGCAGGAGAACCCGCACCCCCTSCGCTGCACTCCTGCACCAGCCATGCGCCACTGCGGACCGTCACATTTCCCTTCTTTTTCTTTAAAAAAAAAAAAAATCCAAAAAGAAACAGATACTCGCACAGAGGTAACTTTTTGCTAGCACATGGTGCTTTTATAAGGAGCATTAGTAAAGAAGTGAGTTATCAACTCTCTGCGCAAAAAATGAACATTTACGATCCCACTAAGCCTGAAAAACACGCTTCATCTTTGTGCTTCTAAACTGAAATAGGTAAATTTAAGTAATTTTTAATAATTAGAAAGAGTATTACTCTAAAAACAAAAGTTCTTGCAATAGCTTTAACGTCGTCTTTTTACGCGAACTACGGAAAGGAAAAAAGCCTTAATGTTGCATTTTCAARTACAATAGCCGTCATTTAACCAACTCTTGGATAGTTTCAGTATACAAAGTTACAAAGCGTATTCTAGGTGKCTAAAASTTCAACAGCCCACGAGTCCACAGCRGAAGACTTATACGTGCTCTTACTTCACCAATAAAATTCGAACTGAACACAAGACGCCCCAAAACCTGCTCCATTTGAAAAAGACACTCCTGGGTATTAGCACTCCGGAAAAAAACACCTAACAATAAATTTGTTCTGTCTGGGTTATTAACGCCCTTCCTTGCCCAAACAAAGATACACTGTCCTATTTTAAGAGGTGCATGGGAATGCTGGAATTATTAAAAGCTTGCTCTGAAAGGTGAGGGAAAGATCCTTCAGAGCAACAGGTGAATGGGATGAGTCAGGGCTTTAATGCAGAGGCCACACGTTCCTCTCAATACGAGACACGATAATTTAATGTAAAACAAGGCACTTCTGCAGCTARAAGTGAATACCACCAGGAGAACCCGACAAACCTCTAATAATTCTTTTCAATAAGGAGCTGGATGATCTCCAGCAACACTTCAGTGACCGTCCTCTCTCCTGGCCGGGCTGAGCAGTATCTATTACAACCACGGGTTTCAGAGGTTCGATAATTTATGAATCTGTTCATATAGCAGAAAGGCCTCGCAACAGAAGCGCTGTTTCCCTCTCCCYGTCTGGACACTGATTTCCCGAAGTTAACTAACAGTTCAGGACACTTATTTTTACAAGTTTGYGAGCGCACACACATACTCTCAGTCCTCCTGGACTGTTTAACCACTCGAACTGTCAATGCTGAGCACACTTTTCCCCCGAATCTCCTCAGCATCAAGCGTCCGATGTTTTATTTCAGCCTCACGAGCAGCGGTCACACAGCGCGCTGCGCTCCCCGGGAAATGGCAGGGACACCGTCCTGCGCTTGGACACCAAACGGAGCACTTTAAAGCACCTTTCCAGGGATAAAAAAACATCTCACGGTGCTGCAGCAAGCACCAGGTGCGGGGCTCTGAGCTCATTGCCGCCCAGGACACACGATACAGCGCAGCTGAATGACTTCGCTACACAGCAAGCAGGGAGGGAGCGCAGCCAGCCCCGGCTGGAAAACACCTGGGTTTTACCGAAACTCCCCAGAAACCCTCGCCTCCCTTTTCTTCCCCGAATTTCACAGCCTAAAAAGTTGGCAGCGTTAAAAGCCCGCATTAAGAGAGCGGCCGCGGCGCTGGGGTCCGGATTGGGGCGCGCCCCGCTCCGCAGCCCCGGGACGGCGCGGACGGACGGACRGAYRGATGGATGGATGGACGATGCCCTAATAAGGATTCGGAAGCCCAAGCTGGCCGTTATCTCCAGCAGATCTCATCGCAGAGAGACCAAACCCGCTCCCGGCTCCCTTTGCTCCGGGACACCGGAGGCCAGCCCCGAAGGGACCGAGGCACGGGAGCCGCAGCTTTCCACCCGGGACCGGGACCAGCACCGCCGCCTCCATCGCCCCCATCCCCGCCCCGGTGGGTGCCAGAGGGGACACCGGATCCCGGGACAAACTCCGCAGCGCGCAGCCCAGTTGTTTAAGCTCCACCTAAACAAATAACCCGGAGTTTCGCGGGGGTTTCTGTTTAAAGTTCTCCTGCCTTGACAACAAGCCAGAGAGCGCTGGTTTGGCTGCCCGAACCCCCCGCCCCGTTCCCGCGGGTGCCCCCGGTACTCACACGTGCCGCGGCCAGCGGGGCAGGTCCCGGGGCAGGGCGGGCAGTGCCAGCCCGCCGCAGCTCAGCGTGTCCCCGCCGCAGGCGCAGCCCGCGGGGCAGCCGGCGGCGGCCGAGCGCAGCAGCCCCAGCAGCAGCAGCAGCAGCGCCGCCGCCGCCCGTGACGGCACCGCCATTTTGTATCCGGCACCGGGCAACGTCCGCGGCGGGAGGATGCGGCGGCGGGAGCGCTCAGCGCCGCTCCGCCGCCCGCAGCATCGCCTCGGCCGCCGGCCCCGCGGGGCGCTACGGCACCGGCATCCACCGGGCACTGCCGGGCGGGTCAAATCCGCGTCCCCGCCGCGGGAAGCGCCGCCTGCTGCTGCTGTTCCTCCTCCTCCTACCGCTCCGCGCCGCACGGCTCGGGCTCGGCGGGCGCCGGCCGGTCCCGGTGCGCTCCCGCGGGGTCGCAGCCGCTGCCGCTCGGCCCGAGCGCCGCTCGCCACGGACCCACGTTGGCGACACCGCAACATGTAGCCGCGCCGCCCCCCGCGCGCCCGCCCATTGGCTGCCGGGCGGCCCCCGCCGCGCCGCCATTGGCCAGGAGTCCCCCCTCCGCGGCGCTGCGCCGCCCCATTGGTGCTCGAGGCCCGTCAATCACGGGCGGCGGGGCCCGCCCCCCTTTCCCACTCCAGGTGTGAACGCGGGCGGGCGCGCCCCCCCCGCGCTGCCGCTCTTAAAGGGGCCGCRCCCCGCGCTCGGACYCGCGCTCCCGAACCCTCCCTGCCGTGAATCCCGGCAATTCCGGGAACACCCGGGCCTGGGGCATCCCTGCACCCCGGACTGTCCTTCTCGGGACGCCACGAAGCGGCCGTGGGGCTGCGCTCCGCAGGGACACGCGTGGCAGGAGCGGGTCAGTTCTTGACGCGTGTTCCAGAGCGCACCTGAGCGCGGCTGCTCGCCCCAAATGTGCCCGTAGGTGGGGGATCCCAGCTCGGGGCCGATGGAGAAGGCACCGAGCCCGCAGCCGGTCCGAGCCTGACCCACCGGCGCTGGCCCCGGAGCTGCACCCGCAGCGCCACGGGCACGGCTCATGTCGGAGCATCCCTGCGCTCCCGGCGCMGCACCGAGAGGCGCTCCCGAGCTCGCTGGAGAGCCCCCACCGCCCTGGGCCAGGCTTGGATGTGGCCCAGCGCAGCATTTAGGGAAGGAAGCTCTTGGAGAGCTCCGCGCACCCACGGAGGGCAGGAGTGTGATTTAACCCCTTGCAGCAGGATGTATCTAAAATATCAGGCCAGGGTGATTTAACCCCTTGCAGCAGGAGTTACGTGGGGAGAAGGGGATATTTTAGATATCACAGGGCAATACTGCTTCTACTATCTTTAATTAAATTTGCAGCCTTCTGGTGCAGATTGCTCCTGCGTGCAGGGACAGAGCTGTATTTCCTTCCTGTGACAGAACGGGGCATTGCACTGCAGGATGCTCCAGTCATGCTGCTCATCCCTTCCCAAAAAACCCAGGGCAATGGCATTTCAGGCTGCTCAGAGTGGGAACTCAGCTGTACAAACTCTTGAAAGGCATGAAAGCTGGATTGCTGTCACCTRGAGAGTAGGTTCAGCTGAGCAAAATAAACAGGTGTGATGGTGAATTTGCTGGTATCCCAACCAAAGAAACTCCATTTGGCCCRCAGGTTGTGAAAGTCCCTTGTCAAAGCCTCAGTGTCTCTTCCCCATGCAGGATGTGGAGTTTTGGCGGCTCCATGAGTATGGTGAGGAGGATGAAGGCACATCTGTTCTCCATACCCAGCAGTGAGAACCAGCTGCAAGAGAAGGCAGCACACTGGAGCCTTATCAGCAACTGACAGAAGAGGAAGGCAGGTGACAAGGCAGCCTTTAGAGTGATGAGCAGTTTGGCTTTTGAAGCCTGGGCTTCAGCATTCCTGCCTGTAGTCCCAAAACTGAGCAAAAATCTTGCAAGGTCTTTCTCGACCTTTCTCATGAGTGATCACAGTGATGAAGTGCTGCCTTGATGGTGTGAGGGAAGGTGTGAGAGGRAACACATTTTTGGGAAGCTGTCGCTCTGGGTGAGGACATTCTCACYCCCTGCCTATTCTCCTTTTCTTCTAGATTTCTTACAAAGTGGTCAGTGGAACCGTGAATTGTATTTGACACAATGCACAGGGATTTTTTAGCTTCTCAGCCAGGTGCCTGACACAGACAGCAGTCAAGTCTTCTGCTGGACCCAAAAGCACTTTTACAGAGGGGATTTCTCCTGCTCAGTCGGGATGGTATCATAGAAATAAAGAGACCTTTTGYTTCTTTTAAAGTGTTTTCAGATTTGACTACCAGGCTTTTCAATTAACTTCAACATTCCGTGTCAATATTTTTCAATATTAGGGCAAGAGGGTAAGTATGAGATTTCTCATGGAGGGGGGAGAGAGAGATCCAAAATCTTTAGATAACCTTAGTAAAACAGAAAGCTAGAAGCAAACCTGCTGGAACCTGGGTCCAATCACCTCAGATGTGCACAAGATATCCTTGCACAGAGAAAAGGACAGCTGGGAGGAAATGAGGCTCTTCTCAGTTGTGATCTCCCTCATCCCCAAGTCAATGCCTGTACAGCCTGTGTGCAGCATGGAGGACGTTTCTTCCTCAAACCTCATTAAATCTAATTAAATAGCTTATAAAAGTATTTATGAAAACAAATTTTAAAATGGCAGAGGCATGCCAACACGGAAGATACTTCTAATTCTGCCAGTGTCTTTTTGTGGATTTGGAGTTGGTTCAGAAGTGCACACTTGGAAGGTAATTGCTGACAGCATGCAGAATCCATCAAGCTATAATTAACACTCTACTATTATTCTAATTGCCTCACTCAAGCTTCTGTGTTTTTTAATTGTAGAGCAATTTGCCAATAGAGAATTTAATTGCAATACATATTTTATACATTTTGGGACAAAGTACCCTTATTTCCACTTAGGCAAAAATGCTCCTCAGTTTTTAATAGCTTGCTTTATTCATTTCTGGGATTTTTCAGGATTTTTTTTTYCCCTATACAGGAATTTGATTGCAACTCTTGTGAAATTAGCAATGATATAATATCCAGGAGTGCCTGGAGGCTTCAGTTTGGATCATGACTCTATTAAGGTAGGAACTGTACATACATGTATCAGACACAGCCCTGAGGAGCTTGAAATCTAAACAGAGAAGACAAACTGAGGTGAGAACAGAAGCATTATCCTGCTTTACAGCTGGGGAAGCAGCCCCAGATGATTCACCTGGGGTGACCCCACACTCCTGGGGCACAGCCAGGAACTCACACGAGCCCCAGGCTCAGGGCACCCTTCATCTCCAGCATGAGAAGAGYTTCTGTCTCCTGGTTCCTGCAGAAGTATCTCTCTCTCTCTGGTTTGATTTACAAGCTAGACCTTCCAATTAACTTCTAACCACCCAGGATCCACAGTTGCCTTTCACAGATGTCTTGGCTTTCAGAGCAAGACCCAGCATCGAGGAGGAGCCCTGGCGATTGCAGAGCACCCCAAGGTGTCACACTGCATGGGCAGCAATGGCAGTGCTGTCAGGCTTTGGGAAGGCTGCATTTGACTTCTCCTGGGGCAGGCTGGAGGTTGGAGACAGCAAAATGGAAAAGGATGGTCCTTGGCTCTTTTTGACCATCCTTGCATCTGACATTTTTCATTCACTCCTCCATTCACTTCTATTTGCAGGGCTACAAATCCAYCTGTAACATTTGTCTTCTTCTAAGAACTTTCGTGACGGCTTTACACCCAACACCAGTGGTGTTGAAGTTTGCAAAATGACTGCCATGGCTTCAATCCCTTGTATTGTCAGTGTGGGTGCACTGAGGTTCCAATCAGTATTATCGTGATGCCAAATGCTTAAAGAGTTTTCAGCAGGCGTGACAGAGTCACAGCGATTATTCAGCACAGCAACAGCCACATTAACACATCTCTAGCAGTGGCCTTTGGTGTCARCTGCTCATGATTTGGCTCCTGCCATCCCAGCTGCAAGAGATGGTKTCTCTGGTGTAACCAGATCAACCTCAGCATCAGCATTCCAGAGGTTTGTTAGCTGTTCTGGTTACACCAGACCTGCAAGGACAATTCTATGGCTTGCTGCCACCCAAAGCCGGTGTCTTGTCTCTCTTGGATGCCAACCCCACTCCTCAGAGCTTGTTTGGTTGGTACCAGCTGCATGACGTGATGCACCAGTGCCTGGAAGCAATGACTGGTGATAACATCACTCCTCACTGCTGAAATGGGGGAAGCCAGTTCAGCTGAGCAGGAGGCAGAATGACAGCRAGCATTAAAGGAGGAGATGATCAAGTCAAGCTTCAGCACAGGATCACTAACAGTGCTGACATGAAAGTTTACCTTGGCCTCAMACTCTGAAATTTACCTTGCAATGACACAGAAACCTTTTCTTCTCTTGAAATGAGAGGCTGGTGCTTGAACTCTGGTCCTCCAGGAACACAAGGTCTTTGATCAAGAGCAGATCATGCTTCCTTAATGTGAAAGTTCACTCGAGTAGCTGCTGTCATTTCATTTTTCACAGGCAATGAGTTAAGTTGCTTTCTGAGCCCAGGACTGACACAGGCAGTTAGTAAAAAATGGTGCAAAGAAGTAGATCCAATTAACCACATCCAAGTTCTGTCACAACTTTGCCACCTCTGATTCTTTTTTATCCCATACTGAAGGATTTCTCATAAAACTGTTGTATAAATGTGTGTGTATTTATCTCATCTTTCTAAAAGCAAACCAGCATGAGAGCAGTTTCTTGTCAAGACAAAAGGGAGGGGGAAAGAGACAGCACTAGAATACTGCCTGCCATTTGGATGGGCAAAATATATGATAAGAATGAGGGTTTGAATGTAAACCTGTAGTACTCAAACCTGGAGATTACACTTAAAAGCTTTTTTCTTTTTTTTTTTCTTTTGGTAGCCAAGGCAATGGACTGAGTCCAAGTGCAGGAAGAAAGCTGGTAGGCCTGAAGTCTGAGCACTGTCTGCTTGGATCACACATTTCAGCACAACATTACAYTAATCCTGCYTGAACTCCAAAACCCAGAGGTTTCCCCAAGCCCAGGGAAAGGTTTGGCCCCATGTGTGAGCTGGCAGGGCTTGGGCTTCGCTCTTCAGATCTGGGCTTGGGCTCAGATCTGTGCCAAGCCTCCAACAGCAAGAGCAGAGCTGTTCCCAGCAGTGTTTGTGCCATGAGGAGCTCTATTAGCTGGCATAATAACCATAATTACATGGTGCAACTTCTGCTCCATGCTCTCACCTCTAGGCTGAGAGAGAAGCATGAAGTTCCTGCAGCCACAGAGGAATGTGTTAGATGAAAAGATACAAGTGGAGCAAGGCAGACTGGAATCCTGCTGCAGATAAAATTGGAATCACCTGCCTCTGCTCAAAGAAAAATAGAAAAGAAAATTAGAAATAATGGTGGAGGAGTTTAATACTTTTCAGATAGGGGTGCTTTAATCAAGACTAATTATTCACTCTGGATAAGTCTCTAGAAAGGGCTAGGGATCCATGTGCAGCTGAAAAACAGTAGATGCTTTATTTTACTGTAAGCTCTTGCTTCTGTGTGAGGGGGGAAATGAGCAACAAGCTTGAAAGCCRTGGGCTCCAAAGGGTTCCCAGAGTAAAGTTTGTATTTCCTTGCTGATAGCTGTTGTCTTGACTTACAGTGACTTTCATGACAAAAAAGGGGTAACTCACCCTGCCCCAAAACAGCCCTGACCTCTCTGTGGGCTCAGATAAGGAAAAACCCACATGGAGTAAATGCAGGGTGCCTGCTGAAAAAACCTGCCAAGCTGAGTAGCTATGTTAATAATTGATAAATATTTAAATATAGAATTAATAAACATATTTATTTAATAGCTCACTGTCCAGTCT
This sequence comes from Cardinalis cardinalis, assembly GCA_014549065.1. Lineage (NCBI taxonomy): Eukaryota > Metazoa > Chordata > Aves > Passeriformes > Cardinalidae > Cardinalis > Cardinalis cardinalis. The sequence goes on along the minus strand of JACDOX010000045.1, from coordinate 2,978,231 downwards.
TTATTGAGCAGCCGAAGGGCACCGTCAGCAGGGGTGGTCTCTGCCTGGCAGGGTTTCCAAGGCAAGCTCAGCTGAGGGTTGCACAAGYTGGGGCTGTTCTCAGAGGTCCAGATCCCATATAACAATCAGAGGAAGATGATTGCAGAATGTCCACAGCAGCCAGGCTCTGGGAGCATCTGGCAAGCAAGCRCTGCCTTTACAGGTCAGAGCTAGTTTTCCCCAACTTGTGTCCTTGATCTTTATCCATACTGGAAGTGGGGCAAGATACCTTGTGACAACTTTTATTGGGACTCAATTACTGCCTCTGTGATTACTCTGGGCTGTTACTACCAAGCTGTCTTTTGTTGCTTCATCTGGCTGGAAGATATTAAGGTTTGTCCACTGCTTCATCATACTTTGATCCCTTGTTTAGGAAAGAAATCTGTTTCCTTGCTTGAGTGCCTCATTCTTGGCTAGGGATTGAACTGCAGGCTGATATTTCTGTTTGGCCCTTGAAGCCAGCTATTAACCACACTTCTCATCCTGCTGGTACCACCCAGGAGTGCATCAATGCTGCAGTACAAATGGCACAGCATCAGTATGTGAAGAACAAAATATGTGGCAGGGCACTGCTGTGGCTTAGAGGCTCTGAGAAGAATCTCTCAAAATATCATAGACATCTGCCATGTGTAAAATCTCATGATTGTTCTCCAAATTCTTCTGTGGATACATCAGCCTCTCCTCCACTCCTCTCTTGGTGTCCCTGTGCCAGCACATGTGTTCTTACCAGCAGCCTGTGACACAAGGCTTGTTTTCCTCCACAGTTATCCCRTTTGTTCAGTACCTGAGGGATGATCCTCTGATTTGAGGCACCCTAAATCACTCCCATAGTGCAACAGTCAGGATGCCATGAAGGATTATGGCTTCATGTGGGAATAAGGAGGAGCAGATGAAGGCTTAGCAGACACAGATCCCAGTTYATGCCAACTCCATAACTAATTATAAACAGGGGAAGCAATAGATGGAAAACATCTCAAGCTTCTCTCAGAGCCTGCCATGGCACATGAATGAGTCTCTGACAATGCCACACCATCATGCAGTAGCTGGACAGCTTTGTCCACAGCTCAGTGATGGRTGTTTGGGATTTGTGCATCAGCTCAGTGTGTGACACCCATTTCTCAGCACACGCCTGCATCTCCCACAAGCTGTGAGAGACCAGGGGAAGCTCCAGGGATGCAGAACAACTGTTTCCATTGTATCCCAGGAGGATTCCATTCCTTTGGCCCTAAGGATGCTGTTTCCACCAGCTCTGCAGAAAGGCCCACTGTGATGAAGAGCTCCCACAGAAATAATGAGATTGAGTCCCCTACCAGCCTGTGATCTCAGGAAGAACTGAGAGGCACAAGCTGCCTTATGCTCCCTGCCACCCAAATTTAAAGAAAATACCCTCAGAACTGAAACACTCCAGCATGTGTGATTTGTCTTTTGGGTTAGAAGAAACTAGATAGAACATTTAGCCTCATGCCTCTGCTGCTCCAGAGAGGAGCTAAATTCAGCTAGGATTTCTTTTGTTCCTTAGCTTTTATGTTTTTCTCCAGGAGGCCTCCATTTCTCCCTTCCATCCCACTTGGCCCAAGCTTCTCTGTTCTGGTTACCCCTGGAAAATATTTTCTTTTGGATGATCCAAAATCAGACCCCTCAAAGGTCAGGGCAGACCAACCACCCCCTCTGCTCCTCACAGAGCTGGGGCAGCATCATCTGCTCCTGGGGCACTGAGAGGGGAGCTGTGCTCCCTGAGCACAGCTTAGGGGACAAGCAATGTCCAACACAACCCCCAAGCAAGAAGGTGAAAGAAGAAAACAAAAAATGCCATTCTTACCTTCCACTTACCCCYCTTGTGATGAGGTTTTTGCAGTCACTGGCTCCAGCTGGTAACAAAGCAGTAAACAGCCATGTACCTGTGCACAGGCTTGGTGAGAGGAAGAAGGGGGAGCTGAACTCCTTCCCTTCTCCTACATCACCACCACCTGATGCTGCACAAGCCCTTAGCTACACAAACCACCCCTCTGAACCAGGGCTGGCTGCAGCAGAGCTGATCTGTGCTCTCTCCAGCATTTATGGGGTGCAGGGTGTGTTTGCTTGGGTCCCTCAATGGGCTGCACCTGTGGGGAGAAACCWGCTGTGGGCTATTAACCTGCCATGCACCACCTGCACTGCCCCAAGCCTTTATCCTTCCAGGGAGCCCTGAGGCTGCAGCAGCAGGTGGTGCCTTTTTTTCCTTCTATTTTCTGGTTATTTTGCCAGAAATATCAGAGCTATGCTTCAGGTAACTTCTTGTTTGTTAGCCCTTAGACTTGTCCTTTTTTTTTGGGAGAATGGAATTCATCTGGGGTGTGCTGGATATTTTTGAGTGCACGGTGGAGCCTTGTGATACTTGGAATACCTGTCATGGTCCCAAGCTACAATGCAAGGGGTAAGTGAAAGAGATTTGYTTCTCTTGTTAAATGCTATTTTATCAAGTGCTATTTATCAAGTGCTATTTTATAATTTTATCTTGTTTTGAGCTGCTTACCTCCGGTTTGACTAATTATTGCTGAATGGCATTGTTTGAAGTGGTGCCTCTGTGTGAGGCATTTCCTTGGTACTTCAGCTGCCTTCTGTGGTTCTGTACAGAGCCCACGCTTGGATGTGGTCAGGAGGGATTGCTGGTTCTAGAGCGGGTTCATTTTCAGATTGGTTCCATCAGGACTGATGGTTTTCTTTGGCTGAGGGCCTTGAGGCTTGGGCAGTAGTTGTCCCAAATATCTTCCTCTGGCAGAGAACAAGGCAGACGGGAGCTGTGTGTGTCTGTCCGTGTCTGTCCGTGTCTGTCCGTGTCTGTCCGTGTCTGTCCGTGTCTGTCCGTGTCTGTGTGTCTGTGTGTGTACCACGGTGCTCGACTGCCGAGCATCACCTGGCTCATCTCCGAGATACCCAGGTTGTGTGGGCTGGCACAGCTTCCTTACACGTGGCAGCCTCCAGGTGACTGAATCCTGCCCCAGATCATCCATAATTTGTTGAAGYTGGCTCTCTGCATTAACACGAGGCGTTGGAAAAAGCCATTAATCACGGCGAGGGTCGGCGCTGCTGAGCGCGCACCCGGAGGCTGCAGCCCGGGGTCTGGGCTTTGGGCAATCTGCAGGGTCTGACACTGCCTCAGAGCTTTTCCCATTACATCACTGCTGGGGCCAGCACAAAGGCTATCKGGGTTGCTCAAGGAAGTGTGTTGTGGAAAACAATTCTACTTTGATGACTGATCCAGGCGTTTATTTAGGCAAAGCTGAAGCAGTTGCATTGGCTCATTTGATCTGTGGTGTTAATGGGAGACAACTCAGTGCACGCTTTTGTTGTGCTTGCTCTTGCTTGCAGAAGTTGTTGAGAGTTTTTTTTTTTTATGAACAGAACTATCTATCCCTTCACATGGCAATCATGCCAGTGTCACAACCTTAATTATCACTCAAATTTTCCAGATGGGATTTTTYCCAAAATCTGGCTCAGAAGAATTTGCCCAGGTTTAAGGAACTCACTGAACATGATGCTGAAAACSTAGAAAAGCATCTGATTGTTACAAGAAACTAAAASACAGGATGCAGCATGTGCAGGCATGGGGTGAAAATAAAACAGTTACTTGATTTCTAGTTGCATGCTTTGYTTTTACAGCAGGAATGTGTCAGGARCCCCCTGTGTCCTTTTGCAGCATGCTGGTTCCCTGGGAGAGAAGGAAATCTGTTCCATGAATCACACTGATCTCTGGGACTGTGGCTGGAGCACCTTGCAAAATACTTACTTTTTTTTTTTAACATTCATTCTCTGTTAACATTTCTCACATGTTAGTTGCTGTTATTAAAGGTTTGATAAATGGTTTGAATGAAAGACTTGTAGAAATGGCCAAGTGACCCCTTTGAAATTTTGTTTACTCTCTATCTAGATATTAGTTAAGTAAAATAAACTGACCTTCTGAAAAAAAACCCAAAAAATCAAGTGGGGCTTTTAACAATGTAATATACAAAAATAAAAGGTGAAACTTGGTGGGAGAAGCTGACAAATGGATGTTGTGCCTTTCTCAGGTATATATCATATGCTCAAACATGGTGTAACTGCAGGATTTTTCTGTGTCATAGGAGTTTTATCCTGTTTTAAATCTCTTCTAAGGGTTAATGTTTTTCACCCTCAAAGCTGTGGGAGAGGRAGGGGTTTTCAGCTCCTTATTTTAGAGAAATTCTCAAAATTTTCCTCATTTTGGAAAAAGACCACTGTAAATAACAAGGCAYAACTGGTTGAAATTGCAAGAACACACAATGAGGAGAAATCTCCTCCACCCTTCGTYAAGGTAAATCACAAGAAATAAATCTTTCCTCCTGACCTGGTCTTTGAAAGTCTCAGCAAGATTTGTCCATCACTGTTTCTTGCAGAAAAGGTAGTTCTGGTCCAGCTCTGCACTCTCAGGTCCACCAGCCCTGCCAGRGCAGCTCCAATGGGAAGGGGCTCTGCTCCTTCTCTTTCTGCAGCAGCTCAAGCAAGYAGTGGGCACTGAAGGCTTTCAGAGTTCCCAGAATCCAGGAGGGCAGCCCAGGGCACAGCTCCAGGCAGCACTCCCTGCCCACCCTMATGGGGAGGATCAGAAAAGGGGAGTTGGGATAGCTGGAAGTCCCGTCTTTGGGATAATGGAGTGTGCAGATCTGCACTGYGGTGGTTTTGATCCAGACTGAGTGTCAGCTCCTAAGGGTGCTGACAGAGCCCATGCTGAGAGTCCCCTCCACAGTGTCCCTCATCAGAGCAGCCTTTCCCATCCTCTGCCTTCTCTGCTAGATCATTTGTCTGCTTTGTGGGCTCCAGGAATGGCGCATCACCATCTCTTCCTAGTTATTGCAATTCATTTCCACAAATGTTATGGGGTGTGTCTATTTTATTTATTTATTTATTCAGAAGGGGTTTTTACACAGCTTCAACGTGACCYCAGAAGCCTGCTGCAGTGTGAGGCTGGAGGAGGGCAGAGCTGTGTGCGTGCCTGGTATTGCCTGCATGMACCAGACCCTGCAGCTACTCATTCCTTCTCGTGCAGGCAGCTGAGAGCGTGACAATAGCACTTGGATTTCATCCCATTTCCTCCCCCTTAAACCTGAGCGTTGTCTTCCAGGTGTTACAGACGTTTTTGAAGTCAAAACACTTGCCAGCTCCAATTAAACTTGTGGTTTGCAGACAAATTGGGAGCCGGCCGGAGAGGAAGCTGGCGGGAGAGCAGCTTTGTGCAGGGTTCCAGGACAGCTGAGCTTCCAAAAATTCTGTGGAAACAGTCAYCAGGGCAGAGATGAGACCATGGTGATCTGCCTCTGCTAAGAAAGGTATAAATGTACAGCTGCATAGTCTGCAGGGAGGGACCTGCTGTGCTTGGGTAGGGGGAGCTCCTGTTAGAGGTTAAAAATTGGAGAATTCAGATCTCATTTGTCCAGCTTGTGGTCCCAAAGCCCAGGCTCAGTGCCACCTCTCTGGCTGTCCTGCTGGGGCACCAGGGGCTGGCAATAGATTCTGCACAGGCRTGGTCTGCTGATGGTTTTTTACAATGAGAATGGTGAAACCCTGGCACAGGTTGACAGAGAGGTGGTGGATACACCATCCTTGCAAACATCCAAGGTCAGGTTGGACAGGGCTCTGAGCAGCCTCATCTGGTTGAAGATGTCCTTGCTTGTTGCAGGGGTTGGTCTACATGGACTTTAAAGTTCCCTTCTAACCCAAAATATTTTGTGATTTTTGATTTTTTTTTTTTTTGTTTTGTTTTTTGGTGGGGGGAAGTGGTAACCATATTTTCCCTCCTTCCCTTTCTATTTTGGCTGCTACAACCTCCAACCCTTCCTTCTCCCTTATTCAGTCCCACATTCCCCATTTATTCCCTGGTCAGAAAAGGGCTGGTTTACTCTCASCTCTTTGCAAATGATTTCTGGACATTTGAGGTCTCCTTTTATGCAGTGTTAACCAAGTTAAGAGGTAGCTTGGGTCCATTTGTAATGAATTTCTTTAAAATGGAGCAGGAAGGAATTTTCCCAAACTGGGAATATTTCAGACAGCCTTTGAACAATGTTTTTCAGATTGCATAGTGACCATGTTCAAACACTTGGGTTTTGTTTGGGGACAAGGGAGAAGTTATTCTGATCCTTTTCCTACTTGTGATGTAGGGAACAGACACATTTTAAACAGCAACATAAAAAAGACCTTCAATTTTGGCATTCACTTGAAATGAGACACTTCACCTGGATTTAAGAAATKGATTCAAAATGGCCTCAAAATTAAACACTTCCTGCAAAAATGTTCATTGTGAAAATATATATTTTTTTTTTTTCTGTGGGAAAATATTATATTGTGAGGAAACTGCTCATTAGTTCTAGCATTTGATACTATTGGAGAAGCCTTTTACATTTGTTAAAAAATAATTACTTTCTTTTTTTTTTTCATTCACTCTGCCAGCCAAAGTGGAATCTGAGACTAAAGTCAGACACAAAACCAGGAGGAAGCAGTTTGTCAGACCAGGGCTGAGTTTTGCATCTCACTGTCCTGGCTTTAGTGATCACTCCAACCTGGCTGGCATTGCAGGAGTACTCCCAGAAAACGTGTCCCTGGTGGTGYTGCAATGTCCCTGCCCAGGATGCTGGGGCAGCTCTGGGGGATTTCCAGCCCTCCTGCTGCTCTCTGCCTGCAGGCACCACAACCTGCAGCTCCCCAAGCCATTCCCGGTGGGATTTTGCTTGCTGCGCCCTGTCTGCCAGGCACAACTTTCATTTACTGCCCCTGCTAGACCTGAAAAACTCCAAGCTGTGCCTCTGAGAGCCTCAGAGGGAGCTGGGCCAGGGCAGGAGAGAAGTGCTTGATTGCCATGGTGAACGTGAGGATGAGGAGGATTGGGGAATAGTGCCAAATGACCCCTTTAAAAACACTTTCTGCTGCAAATGGAGGATTTTGTATGTTCCTTTTAGGAAGTGTTTCTGATCCAGGCACCACTGGGGCATTTCAGAGCTCAGAACTGGGAGGTGTGGGGCTCTGATGGCTGGAAACAAACCTGCACCCACAGTTCTTCCCACCAGCAAGACTTTTCCTCAGCCATTCCCAGTCTTGGTGTCCATGTGGTGTCCTAGGGGGCCAGGCAGCATCTGAGTTTCCAAAATGAGTTGCTTTGAGTGTCCCCCAGTGCCTCATCCTGTGAGCAAGAGCTGTGCCCTGCTGTTCGCCCACCAGCCCAGGAGGACGTGCAGCTTTGGGTGGGTGAGACTGGTTCCTGCTGGAAGCCTCTCTCCTCCTGCAGCCTTCCTCCTGACCAGGTTTCTGTTTTTCCTCTCGCCTCTTTCTGCATCCTCCACCTCCCCCTGCCTCCATCTGGTTTCTATCTGGACTAAACAGATGTTTTTCCACTTCTTAAATGTCCTGTACGCTCACCTCGCTGATGTCTAACAGGGGCTGCTCATTCTTCTTTCCCCAGGTGTAAAACTTGAAAAACTGGAGGGGCTGGGGGAGAAGCAGCTCCTCTTAATGCCTTGGTGTGCATTTAGAGCTGGTGGAGGGATGAGAGAAACCTTTCCAATTACTCACCTTGCAGCCTAGAACCCTCTCACTCCTCCCAGGTCCCCTTTCCATTGCTGGTGTATACAGAGGATCAGACCTGTGATTTATGCCAGGGCAGTGTGTATAATATTCTCACTTTCATGTTATAAATGTTTAGCAAATCCACAAGGTATCAAAAGAACTTGAGGAGGAGATTTGCTACGAAGGGCTTGTGGATAAAGCTTTTGGACTTGGCTGCAAAGCAGACATACACAGTTTATTGCTTCCCCCTGCTGCAGAGTGACAATAGGTTAAATGGAGGCTTTTCCTTAAAATAAAAGTTCCTTGCTTGGCAATTCAATCAAGTGGTATCTGTCATGCTGAGGTCTCATGAAGGATTTATTCCCATTTTAAGTAATGTTTTGGAGGTGCAGGCTCCACATGGAATACATTAGGCAGCAGGAAGGTTTGCTGGCGTGCTCGTGGGGCTGGGAAGGTGCATGTGCTGTGGGCACAGGGGCTCATCTGTGGGAGCTGCTTTCCCCCCACCCTCTTTCTCTCTTTTTCCCCTTACATGGCTCTGAAGGAGTTTGAGGGAGGCTTTTCTCAGCCTTCCCAGGGAGGGAGCTGGAGCATCAGAGCCCATTGCTGAGGGCAGGCAGGAGAAGGACCTCAGGTYCTTGTCCACTGAAGGAGAACCCAGCAGCTCTCCCAGTGACTGTGGGGCAGAAATCCCAGTGCTGATCCCAGCTCAGATCCCTGAGGCAGTGCTGGCCCAGCAGCCCCTGTCCCCTGCAGGCCTTGCAGGGATGATCTCTGAGCTGCTTTGAGCCCCAGAGGTGGTGGCAGCCACTGCTGGTGCCTCTTTCTGCTCAGCTCCCACAGGAGGGACTGAGGTGAAAAAACATCTTTTTTTTTTTTCTTTTTATGGAAAAAACCAGCTGCTTTCTGTGATGGGAACCGAATAACCAAGTAAAATAATGTAATTTGGAAGCTGGTCTCTTCTTGGCTTTTGTATTTATTTATATTTTTTGTTGTTGGCTGGACTCTTTCTGCAGTGAAAACATCGGCCAGAGCTGGGGTGAGCAATCAAGTGGCTGCCAGGTGTCTCTGCCACCTCAGGAGGTGGGTGCTGGCCCCTGGCCACCCTGGCCTCTGGGTCAGGCTCTCCTGCTTTGCTGCAGCTTGTGCAAACTGTCCTCCCTGGAGACCACAGCTGTGAGCAGTGGCGTGTTCCATGCTGCCTGCCAAGGGGGGCTGTGCACTGGGGATCAGGGGCTGAGTGTGAGCACAGCCTGCCCTCCTGGGGAATTTGGCTTTTGTCAGCACCGGCTGCTGGGACAGGAGCACCCACACCACTCTGTGCAGGTGCCCAGCTGCAGAGGGCTCTTTGCTGGGACACAAATGAGCTGGGAGAGGTCCCCATGGTGTGCTTGGGCACTGGTGAGGAGCAGCAGGGAGTGGGAATTGCTTCTGCTGTGAATTTGCCCTCTGTAAGATCCATGGTCAGAGGGATGCACCCGTTCCAGCAGGTGTGAGCACAGCGCTGCACTGTTAGAGGGGCAGAGACAAAAACCAATGGATTGAATGGAGTATGAAACCAACTAAAAAACAGCAACCTGAACAACTTAAGGATCCATTTTAATCCATATTTACCTGTTATGCAGCAGTAGGTTTGCAGCATTGTGCACCTTGGCACTGTCTTACCAAAGTCTGCAGGTTCCCCTGGCACTGTGGGCATTGGGCACACTCCCTGCCATTGCTGCCAGTCCCAGAAAGAGCAAACACAGCCCCATGTGCTCCAGGGGAAGCCCACAGTGTGGGGGCAAGGGGAAGAGAGGGTTTCAGTTGCTTTTGTGGAAGTTCATTGTAATTACAGAGACTCACTCAGCACTGCAGCCACTGCAGTGAGGTCCCTTTGGAGAGGGTGAAGCTGGTGACCCTCTGTGTGTGCCACCAGCACCACTGATGGCAGCAGACAGGTTTAGCTCTTCACAGAACGCATTTCCCTAAACTTCTTCCTGACCTTGAAGTTTCCAGCCGGAGTTTTGGTATTTCATGTTCCCCACCCCAGTGAAAGCTGAGCCTCGGGGTGGAGCAGAGGGGGTGCTGCAGGCTCGGTGCTAATGGGAGGTGGAAGGGCCATATGGCCCTGAAACATCACTGTCAGTGAGACAGCTCTGAGCAGCCCCCCCAGAGGGGCAGGGAGAGRCAATTAATCATCCTCACCTCCTAATAAGCATGTGAGCTCCAGTACCAACCAGGGCTCTCGCTGGAGGGGCGAAACTTCAAAGCCTGTGGTGCCCTGCAGATGCACAGGGCAGTGCTGAGCTGGGGCTGTGTCCCACTGGGGCACAGTGAGGGCATCTGAGAGCACTGAAAATCAGTGACAAATGTGATGGGGGTGGATAAAGATGCTGCCTTTGGACAGGGATGTTGTGTGTTACCGGGCTTCGCCAGAGGTGTGCAGCTCACAGCATCCCCTGCTTGTCCCAGCACYGGTCTCTGTCTCTGGGGGATACTGTGCTCCTGGAGTGTTCAGCTGGAGAACTTCTCTTAAAACGTGAGGGGCCTTTAAAGCAAGGGAGATTCAGCTCCCATGAGCACTTGGTTGTGGTGGCCCCCAAGTTCTGACTCCTCATGAGATCAGTTGTGAACATGGTGCTTAATAAACACGGCCCTGAAGCCCCAGCTGAGYTTCCCCCACTGGAAAATCAGCAGCTCCTTTTCCTTTTATCTTTAAGCTCTGGCTGGATGAAGCTGAAAGTGGTATTGGGGGGAAAAAACTTCTGTTTATTCAGRCTTTTCTTACTTTAACAGACTTCCCTTTGTCCCAAACACCTCCATTTCACACTTGCCTCCTGCAGTACCATCCTCTGGCCATAGACAGGCTTGTTCAGCCCTTTCCACTGTTTTATTTGTACACTTTGGTGTCAGGCTGGAAAAGTCTCGAGCTAATCGTGTTTCAGCTCATCCCTACTCCCATTGCTCGTGGATAAAATAATAAATACTTCCAAACCTCACAGCACTTCATCAATTCCCCTGTCTCTGTGGAGAGCAGTAGRCCCTGTCCTACTGTCCCTGTTTGCCAGGCCATGGAGATTTTGAATAKTTATTGGGAAGCTGGGCTGGATCTGTCCCTGCCCAGGGGCTGGCAGTGGCTGTTTGCTGTGGAGCAGGAGCCAGGGCAAGCTTGGGGCCARCTCCAGAAGGGTTTATGCATCCAGGTCCATTATCTCTGGAGCAGAGGGATTTGTTCCTCGCTGGGGTGACAAGGAGGCAGGCAGTGAGGTGCATGGGGGTGCTGCTGCTGCAATTCCTGTGTGGATGCAACTCAGTGAGTAATGATGGCCCTGGATGAAGAAACCCTTCCTGTGTTTCAGGGTCTTTTTCCCTGCTTTCTACTGAGACTGAGTCTCCAAGAAGGACCTTGGGGGCAGCTCTGGGTTTGTCCTCCTGTGTGTGCCACCCCTGGCTCTCCCTGATGGGCGCAGCCCAGCGCTGGCACAGCTACTGCAGCAGCCACAGTGCTCCATGTGGGGTACCCAGAAGAAAGGAGCTCAAACCAAGCTGTCCTTGGCTCGTGTTTAGCTCTGGTTAAGCAAACAGGCTTTGCAAATTCTGTGGTCTGAGCAAGCTTCCACTTGCATTTCCACATGCAGCATCGTCCCCAGCGGTAACACAAAGCAGATCCCACAGAGGGTGGTGTGTGGGAAGACCTCTGCCCGGGCAGGGACCAGCCACCAGTGTCCTCCCCCTGGCAGGGCTGTCTGGGCACAAAGTGCAGCCTGGAGTGCAGGGACCTGGGGGTGAACGTGTGTGGCATGTTGCTTAACCATAAAAACCAATTCCCAGCCTGGGGGATGGCTTTTGCTGGGATTTTTTTCAGATGTTTGAGCCTGAAAATTTSTGTGTCTGCACACATGTTGTTCTCTCTCTAGTCCACTGTCAGRCCAAAAGGACAATTTCCTTTTCTCACAAACTCTGTCTCTCTCCTTGCCCAGGAAGGCACTGCAAAATGGGTGGCTTTGGTTTCCTACATCCACCCTGGAGTACCTGTGGGGGAAGAACATCCATCTGATGACCCCTGTTGTGTTGTCAGTCACAGGGAGGGCCCAAGAGCAGCCAAGCTGGAAGCAGCTGATGGCTCTGGATGGGTTTTGGAGACCTCCCACTCACTGTGAGGAGGGACACACAGGATTCAGCTGAGCACACAGGGCTCCCCTTGGGATCCAGCAGCAGCAGTTAYATATCAAGTTATTCCTGGCAATTCACCATATCCTAAAAATACAGTTTCATTAAAGCTTCTTGCTGAAGCAGCTCTGGTGTCTCAGTAAAGGGAGGTAGGCTACCGAACCAGCTGTGGGTTTTTTGTGAGCTTGCTCACTGGATTTTTGAACTCTCTTGCTCAGTTTGCCAACTGCTGTTCTTTCTGATGCTACCCAGTTGTTTTGCATGGCCTTGAAGTGGTTTCCCAGCTATTTGAACTCCCTAAATGACAATGCTTCATTATTGTCTAATGGAGAAGTGGATTCTTCTGTTTATATGTAAAGGTTCCCCTCCTTCCCCCCTACCTCCCTCAACATATGCAAAGGCACTGCAGAAACTGGAACCAGATAAAAAGAAGAAAACAGGCTTTTAAAGCAAGTTCTGAAGTGTAAAGATGTGAAGGCCACTTAGAAATCATTGCCTTGTGCTTTCTCCCACACTGTGATTCATTTGGTCCAATCCATCATTGATTCAACATGCTCATGGGCCAGAGCCTTCAAAGGCAACTGTGCATCTGCTTTAGCCATTCATCAASGAGGAGCACAAAGGAGAAGGGCAAAGGAAAATGTATTGCCAGCTCCCTTTGGTGCTGTTTAATGGGTGTGAAAGAAGGACAGTGGAGAAGCTGGGTTAATGAAAGCCAGGATGACCGAGGCAGTGCCCCCAGGACAGATATTTCTTCAGCCTAGGTAGGGACCTTGCTAAATTTGATTCTGCACAGGAACTTCAAACGCTAAGCAAGAGAGCCAAAATGAGGTCGACATACAGAAGAATAATCCAGTGCAGGTGGATGTTCTTCCCCAGATGTGGCCACCAAGTGGAGAGCGGCTGTGGACCTTGCAGAAACAGCAAAGTATTTTCAGATGATGCTCTGCTGCTCCGGAGAGCTCCCACAGCCTGATCCCTCAAGACCTGAGGCTCCTCATTCTGCTGCAGTTCTGCCTGCAAGTGGCTTATCTTGCATGTTTGCTGCAAGGTGGGTCCCTGCAGCACAGCCCTGCCCACTGGACCATGGCCAGGTGTGTGCACATCGTCCTGGTGCTGGACCTGAGGGATACCTGAGCTCCCTGCTAGCACAGCCATCTGCTCTGGGGGACAGGAACCACTCAGCAGCAGCAGCAGCACCTCCTCTGACCAGCYCAACGTGGTGGCAAACCCAAATTGGGATGGGCTCCAGGGGAAAGTAGCTTGTCTTAACACAACCTGGACAGTATTTCCTTGGGATTGCTGGGCTGTCATCTGTGGCCCTGCTGAGTTCTCTAGTGATTAAATCAGGGTTGGTTTACCTCATGTGTTTCTATTTATTTCCTTGCCTTCTCACATTGTTTCTCCTGTTCCTCCTTCACTGTCCCATTGTCCTCTCACATTCTCTGTCCCTCCCTCTTGTGCACCCTTCYCCACGAGGAGTAGAAGAGAAAGAAAGAGATGGATGGTTTTTAGGACCAGGTTTGACCCTTGCTTGTTCACCTTAAAAACCAGAACACGTTGGAGGTAAAATACTCTTCTCRTAATTCACAGTCTGTAGGAAAAAACAAAGGGAAAAATGAGATTATAACCTGTGARAGTATCACACCATCTGCCTGTACARCCCCTTGACTCTCCCTACACACATGTTCARATGATGCAAGTGGGACAACAGAGAAGAGACTTGGTCTCCACGTTTCCTCCTGTCCAAGCAGAGCCAGAACCGTGCAGGTGGGAGGTGCATGGGAGGAGTTTCTGATGCTGAATCCAGAGTGCCACCAGCTGCTCAAGGAGGGTGAATTCACAGCTGGCCTGAGCTGTTCTTGTGTAACATCTTTCTCAAGGCGTGTTAGGTGCTTGAGATGTGACTGTGCTCTCCTTGGCAAGGACAGGAGTTAATATTAACAGGGTGTCAGATTTTTTTTCTGGGCATCCTTGAAGCTCATCCCAAATTCCTGGGCCAGCCAACCCTTTGTTAACAGAGAGGGATTATTTGTCCTTTTTTACTGTGGGTTTTTCTTGTTGGAGGAAGGTTGTTACAATTTACACAGAGGAAAAAGGACATTCTGTACAAAACCCCTGGGAGGGCTCTTGGGCAACTTATTGGCTGCTATGGAGCAGCCAGTGATAGAACATGTCTGATGTTACTTATCTCACTTTTGGGGGAGGTTAAAGCCTGCTGTGTTCTCACCTGATACTATTTATCACTGAAGTTATGCTCTTTTCAATCAAAGACACTTTGCCTGAAGTTTTGTGAAGATTCTTCCAAGCAGTTGAGCAACAATTTGTTCTCGGAATAAACCAATTTGCAGCTGGGGCCTGAAATGCTTTGAAGAAGATGAGTTTATACTTGCAGGCATTCTGCTTTGTGCTTATCTTGATTTGGCCTTGCGGATCTTAGTCCAGATTTATAGCTGAGTGCAATCTTCAGCTCCAGCACKGGGCGGGAAAGCGCTGTGCTTCCCAACCGCATGTGGATGGGTAAGGTCTTGTCCAAAATCCAAAATCCTTCTCCTGTGAGTTAAATAGAGCTTCTGGGCTTCARTAATGTATGGTCCAGCCTGTGCTGCTTTCACTCCTTTCCATACTGCAGGATATAGATGGAAGCTGCTATGAATTATTAATCTTYGTGCTTCTGCTCTGTAAATTGAGAGAGTTTGAGGTTGAAACCTTGGCTGGAAAAGTTTGGGAAATCTGGACAAAAAACCTGTAGGAATTCTGTGAAGGTTTTTTTTTTTTCATTTTGGTGCATCTATCAGAGAAACCCTGCTATATCAATATTTTTGTGTCAATTTTCCAGTACAACCGCATAGACTTCCTTTTTTTTTTAGTCTCTATGCAGCAGGTTGGGATTTGCTTTTCCTGGCTGTCTCCCCTTCAGCCTTCCTTATTAAAGCCCTTGCTGAAGCTTTTTTTTCTCTTGAATTTCCTTGAGTTCACTCMATTTTTGAGCTTTAAAACTAAGAACCAGGACATCTCCGCTAATTTGCTCGCAGCTCAAATCAAACACAGCCACTCCTCCCCACAAGTTCATCATTGTTACAGAAATATTGTAAATCATCCTCGTGAGTTTTCAGTTTGCTAATGAAGAAAGCAAGACAATGCCTGCTGCTAAATGAGTGTACTCATGTTAAAAGGCTCTTGATGGGAATCCGGGGCAGTGAAGTCACACAGCCCTAGCCTGGGTGCGGTCAGAATTGTGAGCAGACATCGGGTTTAGATAAAACACAGCTCTAGCACCAGTGAGCTTTTATTGAAAGTTAGTAGCAGGGATGTTGACCTTATGTTTGGCAAAAGCAGACTACCCAAAACATGTATGCAAGGCAGATGGAGAATGCGATTTAATTAAAAAAGAAAATATTATGATATTCTGAGAACAAAGTGGTAAAATCTTCTGGCTGCGCAGGAATTTCTTTTGAGAAATGGAAGGCTCTGAAAGGCAGGGAGAGGATGGGATCTGGAATGTCCTTGTGCAGTGGGGAGGAAGAAGGGCCATCCCAGGGTATGTGGCTGGCAGCGGGGTTATCAGGGAGCAGGCGTGGCTCCAGGGAGAGCTTCCAGGCACATTTTTCCATAGGAGGGTGCCAGCTTGCTGGAGCCCAGGCCTTTCCCAGGAGGGGGTTTGATTGCAGGGTGATAGTGGCAATGGCTGCTTGCCCTGCTGGCCCTCCCAGCCCCACCTGTGCCTGGCCCCGGGCTCTCGCCCAGCCCCGGGTGCTGTGCCAGGAGCTTTGCACCGGCTGAACCTCAGGGCACCAGGTGATGTAACGGGGAGGAGGGGGCTGAGCTCAGTACACGCCAAACACCCATCCCTGTTCCCATGCATCTGGATTTCCCTCTGTCCCTCAGGGGCTCGTAATGGAGAGCCAGAGCCTGGGACTGCTGGCTCCCCGAGCCTGGGACTGCTGGCTCCCCGAGCCTGGGACTGCTGGCTCCCCGAGCCTGGGACTGCTGGCTCCCCGAGCCTGGGACTGCTGGCTCCCAGAGCCTGGGACTGCTGGCTCCCAGAGCCTGGGACTGCTGGCTCCCAGAGCCTGGGACTGCTGGCTCCCAGAGCCCCTGCTCTTGGTGAGGAGCGGAGCCTTTGAAGTGCTCTGCAGCAAGGCAGGTTTTGGGAGCAGGGAAGGACACAGCTGTGCAGTCCCCTCCCGGTGGGAACGATGTGACCCCGGATTCYTGCGGGGTGGGACAGGGCAAGGGAAAGCTCCCCTTGCTCCCCTGAGGCCCTGCACCCACGCTCTGCTCGTGGTCTGTCCCCTGCTGCTGGCCTGCACCCTGCGCAGGGACAAGGCTGCAGCTGCTCCCAGGAGCAGGGGGGCAGAAAATGGCTCCGTGTGGGGCAGCTGCAGCCCACGCAGGCACAGACACAAACTGGGGCTCTCCTGAGGCAGGGAGTGCAGCCCCAGCTCTGCTGTGCATCCTCACTGCCATGACTGATGCCTCTCTGGGGACTGGAGAGGGTTGCTGAGTGGGCAGGAGCTCTCAGGAAATCAGGGAGTTTAAGGGGCTTTTGTGGGGATTGCAGAGCCCCCAGACAGACACCTGCTCCTGAAAATACTTGCCAAGGGCACCAGTTGGGTGCAGGACGTGGGAAAGCATCTGTGAGGTTGAGCTGGGCTGAGGCTGCTGTGTCAGAGCAGGGTCCCTGAGCCAGRGGGAGCTGGCAAGGGCACAGTTCTGGCTGCAGGGACAGGGCTGACCTCCTTGCCTGGCAGAGAGGGTCTCTGGTGGCTGATGGAGATGTGTCTCAGCAAAAGGAGAACGTCCCTTGCCATGGGGCTGCTCAGGTACAGCCATCAGCCCTGCTCAGAGCATCGACCTCTTGGTGGCTTCCGTCACAGGCTCAGCCCTTCAGGGGAAGATCCCCCAACCTCTGGAGACCTCTGCCTCTTGAATGACCTCTGGGACCTGCAGACAGTCCAGCCCACAACCCTGCTCCTCCAGTCAACCATCCAGTCCCGTGCCTGTGCACACCCTGCAGGCTGCCTGTGCTGACCCTGGGGGCCTGTGGGGAGCAGGGGAGGCAGATCTGGCTGCAGCCTCCAGGCCTTCATTTGTAAATAAGCACCTAGCTGCTATGGTGATGCTTATTTAATTTAGGCTAAGCATTTCTACAGCTGCTCTGGGGGAATCGTGCTGCTTTATGCTCAATGTTAATTCGTGGCTGCTCACAGCTGCAGAAGTGTATTGGCCAGGCAGTCCTGRGGTTCTGCTGCTGGTATGGCACAGCCATGTGGGCTGTCCCTGCTTTGGGCTTCATGGGGAGTGCCACTTGCTCCCCAAGACCGTCTGTACTAATCTGTGCTAGCAAAGCAGGCTGTGAGTTGTAGGTTACCYGAGGCATTTTAGAAGAAAAAGGATGCTGGTACATCTCCCAGGTGTAGTGCCTTTTTTCCTGCCCTCTGCCCAGTCACACTGTGCCAGAATGCATGCTGGCTTTTCCTGCCTCAGTCGTACAGGATTGAMTCTCCCCCTGCTCCTCATCCGGGGTGGGTCAAGGTGCAGAGCTCAGGGGGATGGACACAGAGCACGTGGCACAGGCACCTGTGTGACCCCAGGGGTTACAAGCACTGGGTGGAGGCAGGAGGGTGTCAGGGACCTGCTGGGGGTGGTCCTTGCTTTGGAGCAACCAAGCTGCTTCAAAGCTGATCATGGGAGCGCTGTGCCAATTCCTCTCAGAGCTGTGGGRACACAGCACCCATCCCCAGAGGGCCACAGAACCCCCTGCCCCCCTCTGCAGCACAGCAGAGCCACACTGGTTCCTCTGCAGCTGAGAGCTCCCCCAGCCATGGGATCCATGGGCTCCAGGGCTGAAAGGCTGCCAGCCCAGGCTGCTGCAGCAGGTGGGCCCTGCTGGCCAGGAGGAGTGCAGGGAGTGCTCACAGCTCCCAGGGCTGCCTGCTCKGGTGCTGACAGCAGCTGGGAAGATGCTGCTGCTGGCCAAGTGTGATAAAAGTCTCCCTCCAGCCTCCCCTGGGCTGGGCTGGGCGGGAAAGCCTGGCTTAGCTTGCACTTGGGATGAAGGCGCTCTGCAAAAAGCACTTTTTAGGATGTGATGGGCTGAAGTCAACTCTCTGTTGAGGAGTTTGGGGCAGGCTCTGGGGAGCTGCAGGGTGCTCTGCAGCTGGCAACCTAGCCATGGGCTCCAGATTGCCATGGGCCAGTGTGGCCTCAGGGGGCACAGACCTTTGTGCAGGTGAGGTGACCCTGGGCACAGGTGGTGGTGGGTCCAGCCATGCCATGGTTTCCATCCCCTGGGGTGACCCTGGCTCCAAGCCTGCCATGACCCATGGTGGTTCCAGCTTCCAAGCTGGCAGGACCCCAGSCATTCTGCAGACCTAACACAACTCAGGTGGTGAGCAAAGCTTTGCAGAGGTGCCGTGTCCATGCTTGGGCACACCATCACCTCCATCCATGGCTTGTTTGGACCCGGTGCCATCTCACAGGGTGCAAAGCTTGCAGAACACACTTTGCATCCCCTGGGATGATGCTGGGTCCATGGCAGGCTAAAATAAGCCCCCCTTGGCAGGAGTTGTCCTGCAATCTGTTTATGGCTGGGGTTTGTACCAGAATTTAAACACTGCAGCGAGGAGTAAACGCAGCGAGCCCCACGCTGGCTTTGTTATGACATTTTGTTGCAGGCAGGAGGCAAGCTCCAGCTCCAATAACAAACACCCACTGTTATGACACTTTTACCTTTCCAACTATTTATGCAAGGACAAATATTTTATTTTAAGTTTCGAGACACACCGTTAACATAAAGCAGTCTCGTTCCTGTCGGTACAGCCCCGTTCTCACTTGGGGAGCTGTTGTTTAATGAAAAGGTTAATTGTGTTTTATGGGGCTCTATCCCCKGCCTGCCCAGCAGCCCCTGGCTTGGAAGGAGGTGAGGTGTGGCTGCTGGTGCTCGTGCCAAGTTATGGGCTGTGAATACGGGCAGTTTCTGGGAAGAAAACAAAATGCATGACAAGAAGTGGCTCAGAAACCACTTGGTTTTGTGGTGCAAATCTGTTTAGGTGCTACAGAATTAATTTCATGTGAAATGGTTTCCAACGAGGCTGCCCCGTGACAACACCCAGGGCAGCAGAGGATGAGAAGGGAGTTTCAAAGAACAAGGACTGTTTTCTGCTCAGCTGCAAACACRCTCAGCCTGTCCCTTCCATGGCTGCACCATGTTAAATCCTACAAGTATTTTCCCCTCCTGAGGTTGAATTAATTAACTTGAAATTTCTTAACAGCCTCTAATGAGTGCAGAGAGCAAAAGGAACTGAAAGTTTAATCTTGACTTGTCAGCAAATTCCTCCTCCAGCAGCTGAAGGAGCAGCAGCCATGCACTTGCATAATGCCCTGGTGTGGCCACCGGACTGTTTTGATTAAATGGATTCTGGGGGTTTAGGAAAACTACAAATTTTATAGCTCTGGTGTTCTCTGCAAAAGTGATGTAAAACATCGTAAAGCTGCCAAACCACCAGTGTGGTGCAGGGATCCGTGCTGGCCTCCTCTGCAGCAGGGACTGTCAGCCTCAGAGAGCACTGCTGACAAAACAGTCCAGAGGGAATTGGCAGAATGGCGTGGGGGGAGGTTTGTGCACTGCAAACTTTTGTTCCCTCTTTCTGAACAATTGATGTCTTTTGATCCGTGCCACTTAGAAGCCGCACCTGAGCTTGGCTGGTGTTTGAATTGGGCAGTGCAGAACCCAGGGCATCTCTGCAGCAGCATCACTCACAGCAGCAGCAATGGTATCATACCTGAACTTCTCCAGTTTGAAGAGGTTTCACACTGTCTGTATCACAATACTGCCCTTTTCTGCCTTCAGAGTGCATTGAAGGTGGATCCAGGGGAAACTGTCAATCTAAACAGTGGTTCCAGAGTAACTGAAATAAGGTGCTATTGGTCCAAAAACTCACCCCCTGCCCCTTATCCACCCCATGTTGCCACCTGACAACTGTGAGASTCTGACTGAGATTTTGGGGAATGCTCTCTCTTTTGGAAAATTTTGATATGTTTTCCTATGGGTTGGAGAGATTAAATGCAGTTCAGGGTTTCTTAGGGAAAAACTGGATTCCTGAAATCGAATCAATTTCATTAAAATTCTAGTTCCAATTGTAGCCACTCTATTTTGAGAACAGTGCCAGAGGTGTGTGCTGACTGATGATKCTAATGGCCAGGACCTGAGCATTTCAACATCCCAGCCCTGAAGAAGAGTCAAACTCAGAGCAGAAGGGGAGAAAATGGAGCCCTGTTCACTGCCAAGAGACAGCAGGGAGGATGGGTGGACACAGAAATGATGCTCTGCTCAGCACTGCCACCAAACTGTTCACTTGACTCTTTATTTTATTATTTTATTTTATTTTATTTTATTTTATTTTATTTTATTTTATTTTTCCTTCTTCTTGTCATCAGAGCCAATCCTGCTGCCAACACCATTGGGACAGAGTGTTCAGTGATAGCCACACTTGGATCCAACATCACCTCAGATGGCAACAGGACTTGTGTGAGGCAAAACTGCGCTCTGGTTACAACTGGTGGAAAAAATTTAGAATCAAAATACTGTTAAATGCCTCTAATGTAGAAATGTAAGTTCTTTAAACCTGAAGRTTTAATTGATATTTTTTCTTCAAATAACAGACTAATGTCAAGTAATTTAAGCCATTTTACAGCAAAGGCAATTGAATAATTGCTAATGACTTTCAGCTGAATGTATTTGAAGTCAGGTCACAAATCTGAGCTGATTGAAAGACCAAGGGGCATTCCTTTCTCTTGAAAAAGAATTAGATAACAATGACAATTAGAAGGYGGGATTCAAAGGAAAGTTGGAATTTGAGTATGAGCCTTGGCAGACCAAGAGGGAAAGAACTGACCTGAAGAAGAAAAATKGTTGCCAACTATCCTGTGGAGTGATTGAGGAGAGAAAAAGGAAAAAAARTCTGAGACTTTGCCATTAAATTTTTTAATTATCTTGATGTACATTAAGGGGTGAAATAAGTTTTTTTCAGCCTGGTGCAAGATATCCTGGGCTGTGGCTGCACCTTTCATGCATTCCCAGGCTGGGGAATGATCTGGATGTGGGATGATGGGCACAGCAGAGCAGTGCAGACTGGCAGGGCAGCACTGCCACAGGCTCTGTGTCCAGGGCTGCTCACAGGGTGAAGACTTAAAATAACCCCCAAGCTCAGGAGAAATATTCAGAGAAATACTCCTCAATATTTGCACGGGTGTTCTCAGAGCAAATAAACCTCACGCTTTCACAAAGAGCAATTTATTGATACTGCAGACAAGCTGGAACTGCAGCCTCGCGTTGCTGTTGGGGCAAGTCGTTGTTGTGTTTGTTTTCCTGCTGCTGGCTCAGGAATTTGCTGGCTCTGGGAGCTGGCAGGTGCCTGTCCTCACGTGTGTCACCTGGCACTGAGCACTGCCACGGCTGCTCCTRCCCTGCCCCTGCTCTGGGGCTCATCCTGCTGCTGGGGAGGGCATTCCAGCTTGGCAGCCGGCAGATCCGTGCGCAGCGGCTCCAAAACTGCTCCACAGAATAATTCCAGGGTGTAACGTGCCCAGCCTGGGGTCTGGGGGGTAATTCAGGGTGTTCACACCCATCTCAGCTGCAGCTGAAGCTAGTGGGGACTTCCACCTTACAGTAGTGGCCTCCACGTCCCAGTGAGGGGACTGAACAAATCTGTGCCTTTTGCTGTTCTCTGGGCTGCTCTTGCTCTGGTAGCTCTGGGAGGAGGAAGACAGGAATTCCTCATCAGCTTTCTTCAAATAATAGAAAGTGGATTCCTTTGTCTCCTCCTTTTTTGATTCCTTTTAAGGTAACTGCTTCTGGCTCTTCAGAGGGGAACTTACTTTTTACCTCAGTGTTTGTTCACTTCCCTGAATCCTTCTTTGCCCTGCAGGGATGGAGTGTCCTGTGGCAGAGTGGCACATCCCTGCTTGTCTCTGCCTTGCTCTCCTGGATGGAGTTTCACTGGAGGGTGCTCCCCATTCAGCTGAGCTCTTCCCTGCCCCTCCTGCCTCTGCAGGTCACTCTGTGCAGGGCTGTGAGCACCTTCCAGCACGGCCTCTCTCAGCTCTGAACTTCCATTGCTGTTGCTCTGTGTGCCTAAGGAGATAGTCTTGCCTTTGGACAATGGCTATTTGGAGGGTTTTAACCATCCTGGTCTGCCTCCTGCTGTAATCTTGCTCTTTTGTTCTGCACGTGGAAGTGTGATCTGTTAGCACAAACCTGCACTGAACTTTGTCAGCATCACCCAGGATGTGCTGAGGGCAGTTTTTCTGTGGCTTGCAGGCCTGGGACTCCTTTCTGGCAGCACAGGAGTGCTCATGAAGTGCTCTTGTAGCCCTTCATTGCCATTCTCCTGGGTTTTCCTTCTGCTTTATTGGCTCCTGGCAGAAGATCCTTCCTCACTGGATCCCATCTGTTCAGCATCCCAGCTGAGGCAACCTTTGTTCAGGTTTTCTTCCCTGCAGATTCCTTTCTGGATGCTCCTGTTCTCCACCAGACTTTGGCAGCCTTCATCCTGGTGCCATTGGGGTGGCTCCTCGTTGGAAGTCATGGCTGCTCTTCATTTTCTTTCCCTTGTCCTTTAACTTGCTCCCCAGGGCTCTCARGGCATGAGATAAGGAGAAGCCAAAGAGCAACCAAAGCTACCAGTGGACTTTTATTCTCCTTTTTCCTTGGAAAAGGCACTGGGTGTTGCTCTTTGCTGTTTTCTTTGCTGTCACCCAGCTTTCCMGGGCAGCCCAACATGGGAGCAGTTAAGCAGTGTAAATAGCAAACAGGTTCATGTGCCTAAGCACTTCCAGATGCCTGAGCAGGTAATGCTTTGAAATGTGTTTTAAATGAGTGCTGAGTTTTGGCCTGCAGGATAAATGCTGGCTGGCATGACACAAATAATACCAATCTTGAAAATTATCTCAAATTATCCCCACTGGTTGTAATGGAGGTAACAGCTCAGGGACTGCCCCTCAGAGGGTGATTTCCTGCCAGGGTCCTGTAGAGCCCTGCAGTGACTGTCRCTGGCTTGTACCTTGAATTACCATGTTTCTGCTGACTGTCCCTGCTTCCTCAGGAGGTCTAAATACAAAACTAAGTTTTAATTTATTCTCTGTTCATATATCCCTGCTCAGCCATGCCCAATCTCTGTCCTCCTGAACTGGTCCTGAGGAGCTGAGAGCTGCATGTTGAGYTCTCTCAGGCAGAGCTTTTTCCTTTGGTTGACTTTCCTCCTGCAGGGATTTTGCAGCTGGTCCCTGCAGCACAGAGGTGTTCTTTTCCCTCCTCTCCCTCTCAGTACAAACCTCTTTTCTTGAGGAGGATGGTGCTTGTCTTGCTGCAAGAACTGCATTGTAAAGCAGTAATAAGCCAAGATGTTCACATATCTCCCTAACAACTCCTGTTTGTAAGCTCCAAACAGCTGAGATGGCTCCAGTGCATCGAGGGACATAATTAGGACAGGTTGTGTTTTGTGTCCTTTCAGGAAGAAAATTCTTTGTAACTTCTCACACTTGAATAAAGCCTGTAAATCAGGGCAGATCAATATCATATCAAACTGATATGGTATTGAAAATATTCTTTTTGCCYATGAAATGTTGGAGAGTGGGTGGAGGTGAAAACGTGGACTCTACTCCTGGATCCTTGAGGAGGACTTCTTGTCCTTTAGAAATCTTGGCATCAAACCCTGACTCAAATCCAATGAGCTCATGAGAGACAATTTCTATAGAAATTCTCATTATCTACATGCTCAAAAAATTCCTCTCTGTGCATATTTTTTTCCTTTTTATTTTTATTTTTTCTGCTGAGAATGAGTATCTCATCTTCCACAGGAGAGAAATTTATGGGCAAAACCCCTGAGGTCTGTGTGTGGGATAAACCAGTGAGCTGGACCATACACTCCAGTACTGCAGAGCAAAATCAAATTGTACTTCTAGTAACTGTTTACAAATGCTTGCTTCTTGGAAATTGTCTTYTGTATGTGAACAAGGAATTAACCAGTTTAAAATTATTGGAATTAATCTACCAGTTTAAAATTATTGTGAGAAGGATCACTTTGCTTTGTGCTGAGTGATAACAAACATCCAACAGAATTTTAGAGCCTTTCCTTGCTCTGGCTGTTAACATTTAAARTTTAATACTAAAATAAAAACTTCAAGTGARTTATTCTCTCTTAACTGCATTCTGTCTGCTCCCACTTTCTCCTGCAATAGCTGTAGGAGACCTTCCGTAATCTTTCCAATTAACTCGGTATTTCCTGCAAGGCTGACACTGAAGAGGGTAAGAAAGGAGTGTAAAGCGAGGAAAGACATCTGTCAACTATTGGAAATACTTTCTGTGTTAGGAATTGAAGGGAGCCCACACTGCAGCCAGATGATCTGAGGAGAACAATTGCAGCGTTGGCTTGACAAGAATGTGTGATTTGTTATAGCTGTCCTCGCAGTAGGCACCTGGTTGTCATGTTCATATGAGAATACCTTGGAGATATGCTAAACACAKATCCTGTTCCAATCAGGAGTGCTGAAGGGCCAGAGCAGGCAAGGTTTGACTTGCATTTTCTGAAAGACGTAAATTATCATTTGTTTCTAAATCTCCATCTTTTCAAATTCCTTCTCATTCCTCTCTGCRGTCCCACGACTATTTCAGAGCAAGCAATTAGAGTTTGTTGGGCAGGCAACTGAAAATGTGTGTTTTACCAACTGTGGAGGCTCCTGACTGACCCTTTTTGGGGGTAAGGCTGTGTGCAGAAGGGTTTTGATGGTCTGATTTTGACTATGAGCTTTATATAATAGGTCAGCAGAGACCCGTTTTGGTAATGCTGCAGTAAAAATAWGAAACACTTTCTGGAGAGGAGAGACCCAGTTTCTCAGCTGATCTGACACATAAACTTGTTGTTTGCTTGGTTTGCTTTTTGATTTACTCTGAACTCTGAAAATGGCTCCAGTGTATCTTGAAAATGAGCTGGAATAACAGCTTGTGTTTGGGAGCCAGGACACATTTTAATCAGGGAAAGGCACTGCAGATTTCCAGGACTCTCCTACTTCTCTGCTCCTTGCCCAACCCAAAGTAAATTAATTCTGGATGCAGAGAGTAGAACCAGCTTCATCCTTGTAARAGAAAAAAACAATTTCACTGAGATAGTTTCTGCATCACTTGGTGTCCTCCTCCCTTCCCTGGTCTGATCAAAGCCCAGCTTGTCAGCAGTCCCTCCCCATCCCCATCTCAAAAAGAAGCCTATGAAACAGTTGAGTCATGGCCCCACTAGTTTGTCATTTCACTCTTTTGTTCTCCTGCATTTAATCTCCCTCATTGTGCCAGGCTCCAGGAAAACAGRGAAAACTTCTGTGAACAGCTGGATTAGTTTTAAGGGCAGAGAGTATCGCAAGATCAACAACTGGAAGTTTACATTTCATGAATCATGGGATTTACCAGTCACACTGGCAATGAGCCCAATAACTCTTATTCCAAAATGGCCTGCCAGTGAGACATCAAGGGATGGAGGCTGTTAGTAGCTCCTTTGTTATCTCTGTGCCTAGTCACGACGCTTGAATTGGAGGACGTTCATCTCTAACACAAATTCACACCAGTCCTTTCTCAATTTTGGCAGTGGATGTTACTGTGGGGTGAGAAAAGGAGAACTGTGGAGGTCACTGCTGCATGTTTAGGTCCACTAGATCAGCCTGTGTTCTGGATCTCATGCAAAAAGAACAGCCTTGCCTGAGGGTGCAAACTGATCCAGGATTACCCGTGAAAGCACCACATCTCTGTAGTTGTGTCCTCCCCTGCTGGCTTGAACACAGAGGGATCTTTTTTAAGTCAAAACCTTCTATAAAAACTGTTCAACATGTTCTCCTTCAAAGGGTCAAACCTCTGTCATCTTCTGGGCATTTTCCCTGGAGCTGTCTCTCTCTCTCTGGCATTCAGGAGYGATGGACCCAGCAAGGACAGGAACTGGTGCAAGGCTTATGTCAGTGCCCTGTAGGTGATACTGAGCAGGGAATCTGCTCCAGCCCATGCCTGGACAGAGCTCCTTGTCCATCATGAGCRGCAGACCTGTCCCACTGCATCATTTATATTATAAATATTTCACCTCTTCCTKTGAGTGTTGCTTTCCTTCAGCCTGTTGGCCGCAGTTGGTTATGCTGACCTGGACTGTTTGGTGGGACATCCTGGCCATCCCCACTTCCAGCCCCTGCCTCCATCCTCAGGATTTAAACTCCTCCCTGCCTTGCACGCCTCCCCAAGTCCAGCCTCATGACACATGTGCTATTTGCAGAAAATGTTTGTCAAGRCCAGGTGGTTGAAAGTAAAAATGCCAACAGATTTGCCTTTTGTAACCGTGCAAGCAGCTTGTTAAAATTAGTCACAGGCTGAGCTGCAGCACATCTGTGCTGTCAGCCTTCCATCGCTCCCGCCCCACAGGAGCTGTGCTCCAACACCCATCTGCAGGGCTGCACTGCTGGAATCACTGCTGCAGTCCTTCCCAAAGCCTTTCCTCCCTCCTCCAGTCACAAACCTTTGCCCAAATTTAGCTATGATCCTGCTTAGAAATACATAAACACTTGTGTGTCCTGAGTTTCGGATACCGGCAGACAGAGCATCCCAAAACAAAACCTGGGAAATCTCGAAGCTGGCATTTGCTTTAGAGGAATTTGTACTTGGCTGCTCTGAGAACTTTTTTGTGTTTCACTTAATTGAGCAAGGACTGTGATTTCCAGGGTTCTTTGGGGAGTGAGGTACCTAGCTGTCATTGGAAGATTTATTAAATGTGTGCCCACCTCCCATTTTCTGCTTGTAAAACTGAAAATCAAAGCTCCTCCCTGCTGTTCTACAGCTGTCTATGGGAAAACACCAAATCAGCTGATAATAAATAGCTGTCCCTGGTGTTGAGCAGGAATCATCTGTCCCCACTTTCTGTGCAGCACCCAGCACCAAGAACCTCTGGAAACTTCACCCCAGGGAGCTCAGCATGTGGGATTGAGATGGCAGGGCTGCGCCTCAAACCCTTCTCTTCCCCACTGGGGCTGCCTTTGATGCAAGTCCAAAAAKACAGCTTGGATTGGCTTCTTCAGACCCATCGTGCTTAACTGCTCTGTCAACATGTCCCTCTCTACAGACACATGAACAGCTTGCATGTCTGCCCTGGAGCCAAGGGTCTTGATTTCTTCCCATCCTAGCTCTGAAGGTTTTTCCTGACATGCTGTAAATGATGCTGCGCTCACTCTGTCCTGCATCCCTGCTCCCACCTGCAGCCACCTGGCACAGCCTGCTCAGCTTGGGAATTGCTGCTCCTCCTCCTGAAGCACAGAAACATGAGGAGTTTGTTCTCCCACCACTAAACCAGGGATTCTCATGAGTTTGACCAAGATTCCTCCCACCACCACCAGCAACTGACCCAACAGTCCRCGCTGGCTGGGGAAGGGAAGCACAGTGCTCTGGCTTTGCTTGTCTCTGAGCACACTTGCTGCTGACTTCCAGGCATTTTGCACACAATTCCCTTGCTGTGTGAGAGGCTGGTGCTGTGCTGGAGGCCGTGAACACAGAACCTTTGTGCTGGGCCATTGTGCATTTCCCGCGCGGGGCTCTCGGCTCGCACGCGCCGTCTGGCCAGCCCCCCGAGCTGCCTCGCTCACATTCCACGCTCTCCTATGGAATTTGGATTCAAATGTGAAAATTCTCTGCCACACAATAAAAGTGGCATTTCCATGCCCTTTAGCACATCAGTCTTTTCTTGTGAATAGAGCCCTGAGTTCTTTGGCTTTTGCCGTATGGAACAATTGATCCCTTCAGTTCACTTGCCAACAGTAATCGGTTTCTTCTTGCCGTAAATTTTAGCCATTCTTTTTTTTCCCCCCTGCTTTTTGGGGGGCATAGGGGTGAATAAAGTAATAAAAAGAGACAGCCATAAAGCAGGCAGCTGTTACTAGCCAGATCTTAGTCTGGGAAAGAAGCAAATCAAGTATCAACCTGCATCTTACCTRCTGCTGTTTGCTCACAGCTATCAGGACAGGTTGCTCTACTATGGGTTCCACTGCCAAGGTTCCTGGTTCCTCTWTAAGGGCTGGTCATGTGCAGTTTTCTTGTATTTAAACTAGAGGAATAACCAATTTGAAGCACCCTGTAGATTTTAGGGTTGTTGATGAAACTCAGGTAAAAGAATGTAAGTGAGCAAAGGAGCAGTAAAACAATTTTTTTAGGATGGAAATTTTGTATTAATCACTTTTCTGCCTGCTGTCATTATTTATTTGCCCATTCTCTGCCTTGCATAGACAGGCTGTGCTTGGATATTTTAGCCAGGCTTTCCTTTTCTGTTCATTGCAGTGTCTGCTCCAGGGCTCCTTGTTCTGGTTGGTCACAGTGAGCTGCAGGTTTCATGCTGGGTGGCACTGGAGGGGCTCTCCAGAGCACCACGGCATCCTAACRCCAATCCCTGCAAAATCTCCCCCTCCTCTCCCCTCCTAGGGACCACATGTGTGTTTTGCTTTCCTCCTGTCTGCAGCTGAGGCAAAAAGAGATGGGAAATGCCAAAGAAAACAGTTCCCCTCTCTCCTCCAAAATGAGTGCTGCAGAGTTTACTTTATAGGCTMAACCTAGAGTGTGTCTCAAGAAGGGGTTTATTGAAATACATTTGTCCTGAAGGCAGATTTCCTATCCATATGGCCCAGTACAGCAAGAGCTGTTTCACACTTCTCTGGTGGTTTACAGTAAACTGGGAACACCTGCCTCTGCTGGGCTTGGGAAGAGCTGAGCAGCTTAGGAATTGTTGATAAAATTGTTCTGTGAGAGGATTTGKTCTTGCTGGGTTTCCTTCCTCTGCCTGCCCAGTGCTCCACGCTGCTGGTATCAGAGAAGGAGGGTGAGGGCCTCTGTTTTGAGCAGCTTATCAGAGGAAACACATCAGATTTAGGGTCCAATCCCTTGGAATTGCAAAAGAAAACATTCTGCTGCTCTGGAAGGGAGCAACCTCCTGCTTRAGACCAGCCTGTGCCTCTGCAGCTGCTGCTGCCACTCCAGTGACAACCAGGAGGCATTAACTAGATATGTGATGGAGCCTGGGCATGCTGGGCAACCTGCAGACAGCCAGAAACCTCCCCTGCAGAAAGAGCTGCTCTTTCCCCTGCAGCTGAGGACCTGCAGACATTTGCTTTCTCCCCAGCAGGACTCTGATTCCTGCAAAGTTCTTCCAAAGCTGATGTCATCTGGGCAGGGACCTGCCAGATTTCCTGACCTCTTTGACATGCTCCCAATATCCACATCCCCCAGGGGCTCTGTGAGAGGATGTGTGCCAAGGCCAAAGGCCGTGGGGCTGCTGGCCCTCAAGCAGGCACTTGCCTCACAGGCTGCCCCAGGAGAGCCAGCCCAAATGTTCAGTTTCCCACCCCAGCCTGGCTGAATCACTCCCACTGAAACCACTTTATTTCCCTAATAACCCTCTATAACTACAATTTGATTTTGGAGAGGGTTTAGGTTCCTTTCCACCACCCCCACTGAGGATTGGAAAGAAATAGATGTATTTTAAACCCCCTAGCTTTGGCAGAATCAGCTCTTTCCAGGGCTGTCCCACTTTGTATGCCAGGTGCCAACATCAAACCACAATGTCACCTTGTTTCCATCAGTTCAGCATGAGATATTTTTTTAAAAAATCTGGGATAAAGCAGGACCACCAAGGAGGTCTGCAGCCATATGTCATTRGACACTTTCTCTTGAGGAGTATCCATTTCAGGGCCCTGAGTAACCATGGATCCTGTCTTCCACCTTGGACACTGTGCTGGTGTTTGCAGTAAAGCTGGATGACCCCAAGGTCCCCCCTGTGTGTCACCAGSCACACTTAAAAGAGGTGGATGGCACTGCAACACAAATGGGAGGCAGCTGCACCAGCCAGCATGGGGACAAGTCTGAAAAGCATTGCCTGGGGCTGGACACATCTTGGAGGCACTGCATGCCAAAAACCTTCAGCATTTGTGTGGACATTTCATGCACTACAGCAGAATTTGAGATGCTGTTTCAGAATCCTGTTCTGGATCTTGACAGGCTGGAGCCACCTGGGCTGAGCAATGGTTTTCCACCTTCAGGTGCACAAAGTTTGGAGCATAGTCTTGAATCAAGATGAGCTTTTCTTTTTGTCCATACCAGGCATCTGTCTGTGTGTGAGCCTTCTGACTTAGTGCAGGGTCTGGTTTGAGAAGAGACCTGCTCAGATGGATCACCAAAATGCTGCTGACACCCAGAGAAGATTAACAAACTCAAGGAAAGGCCAGAAATAATATATCCAGTCCCTACTCACATTCTTGTCATGAGCAGTTAAAAGAAATAAATATACACAACAGTCAGTCCCCCACAACTGAACACAGTTGGATTATCTGCTGCACTTTCTGATTTATTTGTTAAAGTAGAGCAGTGCACTTAATGCTCTGCACAGCTCAGAGCTGCCCTTTCACAGGCAGCAGAAATGCTTATGCATTCCAGTAGTTAAATGATGCAATATCCAGGTGGATATTTAATGGCCCATGGCAAATCTGGAATGACACAGCAGACACCATAAATATCTTCACTTGAACAGATAGAACAAAACCTTTTTTATGAAGGCTGTTCCAAATATTTTCCACGTGCTGGCCAAATTTTTAGAATATCCTTTAGGGACAGTCTGGGGAATCGTCCCTGTCCTCCTTGCAGCCTGGTCCATTCTGAGCCTGGAGCTTTGGTACTGCAAGAAATGGAGCCCTTTCCTATACAACAGACACTTCTTGGCATTTTGTTACACTCACAGAAAAACCTGCAGAAGTTCATTCGTGTGAATGTGCCCAGTTTTTCAGGGAAACTCCTCAGGTTTATGTGTCTTTGTGGGTTTTTTTTCACAATCCTGGAGGGTTTTGCCTGTGGGTAAGYTCTGTCTTGGCTGGGGCAAGGTGTTGCAGGATGTCAAGGCTGGCAGTCGCTTGTGGCACTGCTGTGTCACCAATGTCCCTCAGCAAGAGGATGTCCCGAAGGTGCAAGAAAGACATGGACAGTGCCCAAGCTGATGTCCCTGAGCTTCTCTGAGTCCTGTTTCCATCAGGTCACTCACAGGATGCTGCAAAGGAGCTGGCAGATCCTCAAAGAGAAGGACACAGTTTTAAAATTAGGTGTTGGATATGTGGAGCTGTTGTGAGCTGAGGCTGAACTTGCTGAGTCTTTAATTTTTCTACTAATGTTTTTTAAAAACCCTCACGCTTCATTCTGTCATCCTTCAGATTTGAGTGTATTTCAGAATTTTGAAAACAGGAAAGTTTTTTAAAAAATAAGCTAGAGTAACTCAAAAGTGATGCAGACTATTTTATTTTGATTGAAGAAAAACCATGTTATGTGTTGAAGACTTTATCCAAAGTTTCTCAGAGGGTAGGGAGGAGAGGAGAGTGCTTTCCTGAAACATTCCTTTTGGTTTTAGATTAATAGGTATATTTAACTTATTTTGTTTAATCACTCATTGACTTAATTTTTATTTTTTATTTTCTTGACTCTCTTACTGAAACAGTGTCATGGCATCCTCTGTTTGATGCTTAAATTATGAAGATGCTGCCTCCAAGTGTGGGCAGCCCCCCAGCACTGGCACAAACAGAAAACAATTGCGTTGTTGTCAAGTTCATCTGAAATTGGATCTTAAAAACACAAAAAAGTGTGTGAAGGGTAGAGCASGGTGAGGGCTCATAGTGCCCAAATCCTGCTGGCCACAATTGCCAGGGCAGAGCTGTGATGGTGCCAGGGACCTGCTAAAGGGATGGAGGGWGGTGAATCCCTGGAATACACCTTGGACAAAGGAAGGTTTTAGGAAGGTTTTGGCATTGCTTAACACAGTATTTGACTCCTTGTGGAGTGCATGGCAGAGCCCACATTACTGATCCCAAACAGGCTATAAAGACCCAGAAGAATGTATCTACTGCTGCTGTCCTTGTTTATGGGCCTTTTTTGTGTACTTCTTTCCAAAACATTTAGAAAGCAGTAGGATTTCATGGCTGAGACGTGTGTGCTTGGAGGCAGCTGCTGAGTCCAGTGGAAACACCACTGGTTTAGGTATATTGTAGGGATATTTGTCCCTTTGGACAGGCAGGTATTAATYAGTCTGTTAAGTTCAGCAGCCCATGCTGGTATCAGGTACCTTGGAGCCATTTTTCCAGCCAGACAAGTCTGAAATGCAGCACACTCAGCTTAATRGGCTATGCAAAACTCCATGCCTGCACACACCTCCCCTCTCTAGAAACTCTCTATTTACTCTTTGAAATACTTCCTTTATTCATAAACAGTGAAGAACTTGTCAATTTGTCACRGTCTCTATGTGCCCTTCTCCTCCCTGCAGTTAAATCCTTGTTATAGCCTAACACAACTGATCTTTATCTGTTCTTAACCACTTACCCTTTCTGCTGTTTTGCAGTCACTTTCACTGATACTGATGTTTATTTCTGTTTAATCTCTAGTGTCAAAGCCCTAGAAATCTGTCTTGGGCCTGAGTTATGGGATACTTGTCTCTACCACAAATTAATGAATGATGTAATCACAGCTGCATCTTGAAGTAGCTGGAAAATACCTCAGCAGTGCTCTCCAGACAGGACCATGTTGCTTTTGTCCTCCAAAAAACCATGTGCTCAGGCCAAGCATCCACGAGAGACCCTCTCAGATGCACAKGTGGAGACAGAATCCCAGAATGGGCCAGCTTGGGAGGGACCACAGTGAGTCATCAGGTCTGTTCAGAGTTGTCCCAGAGCACAGGGCACAGGATTGCACCCAGACAGTGCTGGAATGTCTTCAGAGCAATTGCTCCATCCAGTCAGGCTCTACTGACTGCTCCAGCTGCTCCTGCTGGGGTGCTGGTTTGTCCCAGGAGTGGCCCTGTCCATGGCAGATTCCCATTTGAGAGACGGAGGAAATGTCCTGGCCATGGCTCACCCTCCCCAGCAGTGATGTTTCCCTTCTCATGGCTTTGAGCTTGCAAACTCCTCTCTCCTCCAGCAGGCTTCAATGTTTCACCCCATTGTATGGAAACGTTTGTGTTGCTCTGTGAAACATTGATGATTCTATTCTTTTTTTCCTTTTGCAAACGTAGACAAAACAACCCTGTTTTCCATGAGCTCATTCTACCAAACACGAGACTTATTTCAAGTGTTTTCCCCCCAAGACTCAGACTGTAGCAGATGCTTGCTTGGAAAATTTAAGCCTGGATAGTGGAATTTTGGCAACAGCAACTGAAAAACCAGTGTCTTGTCACTGAAAGCATCTGACAGCCATAACCATTGAGAAGTGCAACATAAAATAAACGCAGGGAAAGCATTCAGTGTGCAGGGGAGGCTGTGCAGATGAATGAATGGGGAAGGATATCTTCAGGCATGTGGTTTTCTCCTCGATTCTGGACTGTGCACAGTCTCCCACTGGCCAGTTGTGCTGGGCACCACTGGGACAGCCCCACTGCAACCAAGCCACGCTCCTGTTGCTCAGGCAGTGTTAGCAGAGCTCACAGGGACTTGGCCTGGCCAGCAGAGTGACTTGGCCTGGCCAGCATCCCGTGTGCTCCATCTCTGCCGGGACAGCAGCCTCTCACTTCTCCTCTTCTCCTTCAAACAGCATTTCCCACAAAACCAGCAGGCTGCAGGTGTGGAGCTGCCCATGGGCAGGGGCTGGACCAGGGGCAGGCTGGGCACTGGCAGAGGCTGCCCCCAGCCAGGGGAGACCTTCTGGGGTGTGGTTTGACACTGACCTGCCCTATTGCAGCACATCAGAGATGCTCAGGCTTCCCAGGACCCCCTGGACCACCACCAAGATATCTAGTTGGACCTAGTTTAAGTTTGGCGTTTTTTTTTCTATTACCCCATCTTCACAYGGCTTCCTTTGCTCATCTTTGTTTTCTTTTTCTCTCCTTTCCTCACTGGTAAGAGTGTGACCCTTTCCCAGGACAAGTCTGCCCGGCTGGGAAGATCTGAATTTCCATTACTAACATCCATCATGTGTTTGTCAGGTCCGGCACACAATTCTCGCTTTGTATGCCCAAAGTGTTAAATTGCACTTATTATACCAGACACTAAGAGAAAATTGCCAAAGTAGTTGATGGATAATTGTGTTTCTTATATTTTCCCATTTTTCCTCCTGTAGAAAAGATTTGTTTGGTGAAAGGACCCCTGCATTTTTATCCAGTTGTATCTCCTGTGATGGAGCTGTGCTCTCGTTACTCATTCAGTTTTTATCTTTTATGGCAATGAATTTAGGGGGGTTTTGACCATGAACTCATTTGTTCTGTCTTTGCCCTGATTAGCTTACATTTTCTCTTCCTTCTCTTCCTGAAAGAACATCTTTTCCTACCAAAAAAAAAAATAGTGCGTTTATCTTTAAGGCATTTGTTTGTAAACCTCCAGCAGGCCTTTGTACTTAATCCAAAGGAAAAATCCCCAGGATCTCCAGGAGATGTTTGCAATCTGACCACAAAACAGGATCCTGTATGTGGTGGGTGTTAGGACCCTTCTGTGGGCCAGATCAGAGCTTAGTTCTGCCTTGTGTTTGGGACTATGGAGCAGATGCTGAGAGAAAAACCCTAAGGACAAAGCAGAAGGGTCTTGATACCACCCTCAGCACTGTTTTGATCCACAGCAATCGATGGCTTTGGGGCTTCCCACACCAGAAGTTGCCTGTTGGTATTTGATGTCCATGTCTCTAATCCCAGTTAAACACTGTGTTTAGTAACATTTGTCTGTGTGGTGGCTCACAAAGCCTTCTGTAAGTGGCTTTTTTATTTTCGTTAGCAAAATACTTTTGGGTTCCATAAAACGTTTCCCTTAAAAAAACAAACAGAACAAATCTTGGTAATCTATCAAATTTAGGGCTGTAAAAATCACAGCCATTCCCAAGCCAACCCCATTGTCTCGGGCTCAGCTCAGCCTCTCTGACAGTTTTCCTGCAGTTTTCCTGCAGGGATCTCTGGGGGAACCATGCATGCCCCAAAAATGCGACTGCTCCATGCAGGAGTGATTCTCCATGTGCAAAACCTCCACGGTGGGGGAGTCACTTCCACAGCTCTTCGCTGGAATTTTTCCAAGAAAGCTGATTTTTCCAGGTGCTCTTTGTAYTGCCCTGAGCTGAAGGTGCTGTTTTTGTGCAATGCTGTGGGAGTTCTTGGTGACCTTGCTGCTCATGACCCTGCCCAGGATCTGATCTCCTCAAGGGCTTCTCTGTGGCACTGCACAGACCCTCACTGCATCCCCATGATCCAACTCCTTGTGCTGGAGAGAGGGGACACTGTTGGGCCTTCTGCCCCTCCTGGTGTCTCCAGGGACATTCTTAGAGGAAAACAAAACCCTTTTCTGGCTTTGCCCCAGGTTGCTCTTTATAGGGTTATTTTCCAGACTGGGATTAGTTTCTCCTGGATGCATCAGGTGGTATTTCTCTCCTAGGCAAAATCATAGGATTGTTTAGGCTGGAAAAGACCTCTAAGATGGAGTCCAACCATTAGTCTAAAMCTTCCTTCTGGTTTTGACTCTTCCCCCTGCATCTTTTTTCGCCCTTCAAGCAGTTTAATTTCCAGGGTGAATTTTTGGAGTGTCTTCTCTGCTGTTTCCAACTCTCTGCTGATAACCCTGGATAAGCCTGACCTTTACCACAGCCAAAATCTCTGCACACCTCTCCAACCTGCCCCTGTGCTTCTGCACACYTGGCTGAGCTTTTCTCATGGCTGTTGGTCTCCAAATGAGTGACTCCTTAGCACTGTCCCATGGCTGGAAACCCAGCCCCAGCCTCACAGGCTGCCCATGAACATCCTGGAATCATCAAGGAGCAGGATCCAGTCCCACCCATCTGCCTGAGCCCCACKGGATTTGAATGTCCTCTGCATCCGTCTGCCCATCCCCAGCTCAAATGCACTGTGGAGCCAAATCTCTGCTCTGAGCACTTGGGCAAGAGCCTCTTTTAGGAATTTGCTGGGTGCCTTGGCAGTGGTGGTTGTTTTCCAACCCAGAGCAAGCCATCAGGGCAACAGATGATGTTTACTTCATGTGACATAATACTCAAGTCAAATATTATTTAGTAGCGCTTGCTTTCATGTCCTGACAACTCTGGAAGTGCCTCTGTATGACAAAAAGCTGTCAAGCAACGTTCTGCAGCTTTG
The DNA here is from genome assembly GCA_014549065.1 of Cardinalis cardinalis. Lineage (NCBI taxonomy): Eukaryota > Metazoa > Chordata > Aves > Passeriformes > Cardinalidae > Cardinalis > Cardinalis cardinalis. The sequence goes on along the minus strand of JACDOX010000045.1, from coordinate 2,942,346 downwards.
CCTTGTTTTGTGTGTGGAGGGAATATTTGTCTTTTCTTTGGCCAAGTCAGCCCGATCCCAGCAGAGCTACATCAGGTCAGACTGAAGCCATTTGCCTTCAGTTTTACGGGTGCAAGTTTATCTCATCCCTCAAAAGGGACTGGAGAGGGCTCTGGTGGGGTTTGAACTGGATTTAAGGTCTCCTAGTGTGCTTGGTGAAGTGGGAGGGGTGGCAGGAAGAAACCTCAAATTATGACCCAAGAAATGTGTCAGTGCTTCCCAGCTGTGTTCAGATGTTGGGCTGAGGYTCCTGCTCCTACTCACATCCCTCACTGGGCACCACTGCCCTGGTGCCAGCTCAGGATTGCACAAATATCTGCTGCACATGAGCACTGAGAGACATCATTGCAGCAGTGGCTGGTTTATTAATCTCTGGTAAACCAAATTTTCACAATAAAACAACACATTTTAAGGACGTGACCCGGCATCTTGCAGTATCACAAGCTGACTGAATTTACAGAGCCTTTCCCACTAAAGGTTTGTGGATCCAACAAACCAAACACCCTGGCAATGTGGTAGCTGTGATGTAATGGATGTGCTATTTARTTTTTATGGTATGCTTAAACATATTTTATTGTCATGTTCACTGCAGCAAGCAAACATTATCTGTCCTAATGAAGATGTCTCTCTGGAGATGATATTCCAGGTGGCTGAGGCTGCCAGAGGGAACTGTGTCTGTTCTTCACCCTCAGCCTTTCTCAGTCAACAAGGTTCCCATGAACAAGGGGTAAATATACAAAAGGTTTTGTTAAAATTTTTGTTGATAAGGGAAAATATTACTCCTAGCATGCCCTCTAGCAGCACCCAGAGGACCTGGCTGAGCTCAGGCTCTCTGCCCTGTGCCAAATGCTCCCCAAAGCTCTGTGACAAAGGCAGTTCCCCACTTGCTGTTTGGTGTTTAGCAGAGGAGTCAGTGCATCTGAAATTACTTGGGGAGGTTGGTGTTTGCCCTGTGTTTTGAGGCTGCAGGGGTAAAGCACATCAAGGATAACTGCAGGGTACTGGGATTGAGGGTTGTGTTCAGCATGTTTACAGGCTGTGCTCAGTGTTGGAAAGTAAAGTTGCATTGGTCCCAATTCAGCAGTGCAGGGTTGATAACTCCTGTGTGAAGAGCAAAGCTTTTCCCCTGCCCCACAACTGGCTGTGATGCTGCTGGGGGAAGTCCAAATTGCTGATGATGCTTGAATGCCACAAAAATGTCACGAAYATTCATTGGAATTTTACCATGAATTTGCCTCTGATCACACCCTTTGTATCCACTTTTCACTGATACCCAATCCATCAGGTTGCACTGGCATCAGCAGGCAAGCATAGAAACCAGGATGTCATTGCCATAAGTATTTGTAGAAACTGGGCTTTACTTTCCCATGCAGAGAAAAAGAAAAAAATTAATTAGAAAAAAAAAATCAAGATATTGCTGAAGAACAACTGCCAGGAAAGTTGGACTCTCAGAGCTGAAGTTGATTTTGTGATGGCTTCTGGAGTGCCAAGTACAAAAAGGGTAATAGCCACCAAGTAACAGCTCAGTTTCTGCCAAGCAGCATCCCTGTGCTTGTTAGGCTGGGCTGTCTCTGTGCTTTAATTGCCCACATAAAGCTTTCCCCTGGACACCTTAAGCACAGCCCTCTGTGCAACTTGTCAGAATCCAAAACATCCAGAAGCGTTGCATATGTGCAAGCTGTAAATCAGTTTTAAAGCTGCAAAAAAATATCTGCGTGCTCTGGAGTCTCATCAAGCCCTCTCTGTTTTCCTCAGTGCTAACTGTGTGTGGCAGTTCAGGAAAATAAACTCCAGGCCATTAAAGTAGCCTTTGCTAAGAATATTGGACTGACAGAACCTATTTTATTACAATAGAGTTCCTCTTCCAGCCAATGCAGATCTGAAGTCACTAATGCTGGTGTGTTTGGAAGAGAGATGTTTGGTCTGCTTTATGAGTTTTATTGTTTTAAGATGATTGATGTTGCAAAAGGCTTTGTCATGCTGTCAGCAATAAATGGGGAAAGGACACAGCACATCCACAATCATGGAGCTGGTAGCTCAGTCTGGGTCTCCTGACTTGCAGCTGGGTTCCTGCTCTGCCTGGCCACCCCAGTCTTCTCCAAAGTGCTGGACTTTTGTCAGAGCTCCAGCAGTGAGCCAAAAGCCCACAGGAAGGAGAGGSATGTCTATCAGCAGCTCTGGTGGGCTCTGCTCAGAGAGCTTCAAACCTTGGGGGATTTTCAAAAGGGGTATTTTCAAACCCAGCCAGCRTCACTCAGGGCTTCTGCAGACATGTTGTAGCTGATTTGACTTCACATTCTGCTTGGAGACAGGCAGCACAGTTTAATCCAGAAAAGATGGAGACAGAAGTTCTTTAAAATGGAGTTTATAGAGCTCCCTCGTGCTTTAATACCAGGAGGGGCATTTTAAGGAGACAGAATGTTGGGAATCTCTCCCTGCTCTTCCCTCTCATCCTCCACAGCAGGGTGCAGATGTGGCTGTGCACTCAGCAGGGCAGTGCTTGGTGTGCCCTTTCCTTGGAGCCCAGAGTGCCCATTCCCTGCTGTGCCCATTCCCTGCTGTGCCC